>VZTE01003577.1:499315-519468 GCA_013397775.1 Eulacestoma nigropectus
GGGTGGCGGGGCAGGGCCGTGCCACGCCGGGACGGGACGGGACGGGCTGGGTCGTGCTGAGCTGTGCTGAGCTGAGCTGAGCTGAGCCGCTCCGAACCGAGCCGCGCCGCCTCCCCGTGCCGAGCCGCATTCCCCGTGGGCGGCCGCCGACGGAGCCATGTCGCGGGGCAGCGGGAAGGGGCTCAGCCTGAAGGACAAGCTGGACGGGAACGAGCTGGACCTGAGTCTCTGCGACCTGAACGAGGTGCCGGTGCGGGAGTTGGTGAGTCTCCGGCCGCAGGCCGCCCGGCGGGGGTGGGGGACTGGCTCCCGGTCCCCGGGAAGGGGCAGCGTAGGAGAGCCAGGTGTGCTGGGGGGTTGTGACCTCGCCTGCAGGTATTTAAAGCAGTGAGGTTCTGTGTTCCGCGGGCCCGGCAGCCGCAAGTCATTGCTCTCCTGGGGTAAGAACCGCCTTTGGACCCAGAGATGGATCCGGAGATGACGTGACCTCGGAGCAGCCGCGGGGGATGGACAGACTGATGAAGGAGAAACTGCAGAGGCCAAAGCAGAACTAGCAGGTGTCAGAGGGACTCGGGTGAACCTCCATATTCATTCAGTGCCTTGTTTTTCTTTCAGGTCGCTCTTCCGAAAGCTACTATCTTGGATTTGTCCTGTAACAACCTCATTTCCTTGCCGGTAAGGTGCTAGAGAGCCTCCGTGGGGATGAGTCTGCTGGGAAATATTTGGAAAGATAGCTGGGGCTTCAGTAGAGGCTCACCAGGAGCTGTGGAACTGGCACTTTCCCTGCCCTGGGGTGGCTGAATGACTCTGTGGTCAGTGATGGGTCAGTGCTGGCAGTGGGTTTGGCTGAAGCAGGAGAGAGTAAAGGGTTGAACTGTGTGAAGGTTGCAGTACATTCCTGTCAGAGCATCCCCAGCTGAATACAGAGGAGTTTCATGAGCAGTGGAGACTCGGGTTTGTTCCTGTCGTATTGTCATCCATAACCTTTTCGGTTGGTCTTATCTGTCTCACTGTGTCTCACCTCCATCTTCCAAGGCAAAGGAGGAGAGCGATTTTCCTCCATCATAGTTCTGTAGTAAGTCAAGGATTTGTGCCTTATGTGAGGTGCAGGCTGTTTCCACGTACTTCCCACTGAGGTTCTTCCATAAAGGTGCTGACCGGCTTTCTCTGGGTTTTCTTTGTTTGGGTTTTAGTCAGACTTCTGCAGTTTGATGCATCTGGTGAAACTGGATTTGAGTAAAAATCGGCTGCAACAGCTGCCCTTGGACTTTGGCCGCCTGGTCAATCTGCAGCACCTGGACCTTCTGAACAACCGCTTGGTCACCCTGCCAGTCAGCTTTGCACAACTCAAGGTAAAACTGTTTGCTGGGCAGTTACATAAAGCTTTGGGATGCAGCCCAGTGTCTTGTGATCCTGCTCAAGTTGATTTCTCTGGTAAAGCATCCATCCTGCTGACTACCCATTCCAAAATTCAGCTGGCTCTGCACCACAGCTCAGTGAAAATCTTCTCAATCTACTGAAAACATCTCTGCTTATCTTCTGTACCTGTTTCATTCATATGAAAACTAAGCAGTTCTTTGCTTCTGCTTTGGATCTCTTAAAGAATTCCAAGACTGCTGTGCTCTTACAGCCTCCCCTTTGTTGTGCCTTTTTGCAGAACCTGAAGTGGCTGGATCTAAAGGACAATCCCCTGGATCCTGTCCTGGCTAAAGTGGCAGGAGACTGTCTGGATGAGAAGCAGTGTAAGCAGGCTGCTGTCAAGGTAAGCAGTCTGCTTTTATTCTATTTTTTTTTTCCTTTCATGGCTTTGCCACTGATTCTTCCTCAGTTTGCTTAGCAAGCTGGGCAGCTGCTGCAGGAGTCTGAAGTTTCTTCAGGCAGTGAGGTGCAGGTCCACTGCACTGACTCCACTACTGCTGTGCCTGTGGAGAGCAAACACCTGGCTGAGGAGGATGCTTCTCTGTTAGTGGAGTTAAGAGAGGATTAAATGCTGGTTGCCAAGAAAGTGGAGGCATAATCAGACATAATAATCCATGCCTGTGCTGACAGTACAAAAACCTCTGGAGAAGTTCTGGCAAACATAAATAGAAATGTTCTGTGATCCTCTGTATCATCAAGCACCAGTTTGCCATGTTTGTTTTTAATGGGAAGATCTGTTTTTTAACAACAGAGACTCACGTAAGTTGTGAGTTTTTTTCAGAGCCATAGCTGTAGGGGTAGGCCAGGGTTGGGGATCAGCCCCAGCTGCCTGTCCTCAGCCACACTCCAGCTGTTCTGTTCTGAACTGACTGTGCCACGAGGCTTCTGCACAGCCCTCAGGTTGTTTTCTTGGCCCTTTAAGGTACTGCAGCACATGAAAGCGATCCAGTCTGAGCAAGATCGACAACGGCAGCAGAAACTCCAGGCGGAGAGAGGTAGGCACAAAGAATCCCCACGTGGTGTTTGCTGAGGACTGCTCTTGGTCTCTCTAACACACCTAAACATTCTGATCGCCATCTAACAAATTGCCATCTAACACATACTTGTGGCCACCCAAACCCAAAGTACTCAGGGAGTAGTAGGGTAAAAGGGCTGGAGGGAGAAAGATAGCAGTTGGGTAACTGTGTGATTTCTTGGCCTGAGGAACAGGAACATCTCTAGATGGAATGTGCTATAGGTTACCTATAAAAACATGAAAGAAAAGCACAGAAAAATGCAAGGTATGTAATACTAAGTAAAATTATAAAAAATAGGATAGTTGTTTAATTGGTTTTCTCATCCAAGTTGGGATAATAAAGTAATAAGGAAAATGGCAATGACAACCCTTTACATAAAAGGGAAAAACTTGCGGTTAACCCCCAGAAATGGAGAAGAAGCGTGAAGCAGAACAGCGAGCGAAGGAGGCTCAGGAGAGAGAACTGCGGAAGCGGGAGAAGGCAGAGGAGAAGGAGCGCAGAAGGCGGGAGTATGATGCTCAGAAAGCTGCAAAACAGGAGATGGAAAAGAAAACTAAAAAGGAAACAGTGCACACCCGGAGTAAGTAGTGTCCATTTTGGGTGGGATTGTGTCAGGTTTCATCTTCATCAGATTTTGATGCTGCCAGAATTGCTTTCATGCAGCCCAGGTACTGGGAGATGATGGGAGAGCGTAGGGGGGAACCTGTAGGAGTTAATAATAACTGATAAACTGCTGCTGTGCCCTCTTCCCCTTTGCCTGTGTTCCCATGAGCTGTGGAGCTACAAGTCAGGAAGTTCTCCAGCTGTTCCTAATGAGAACTTCCCTCCACTCATTTTTTCTTAAGTCTACTGAACATTTGCATAATCAGATCTTGTGCAACACAGAGGTGCTTTACACCCTCTTCACTGCTGCATGAAACTGGATCTGAAACTTTTCATCCTAAGCAGTTATATCCTGCACATCTGCTTATTTATCAGAGCTAAGTGATGAAAATTCACAACAAAAGCCAACTGAAGCAGAGGATTAAATATCTTACCTGAACAGTTTGTGAGCATAGCCTATTAGAGATAGTTGATTAATTCATCACATTCTGTCCTGTTCATGTTCTCACTACAGAGCCAGCCTCCAGCTCCCGTCCCCCTCAGCCCCCCCGGCACAAGCCCTCGTGGTCGCGGTCGGTGCTGAGAGTCCTGCTCTTTGTGCTGTTCTGTATCCTCTGTACTCTGGCTGCCTGCAAGCTGACGGAGCTGCAGCATCAACCTCTGTGCATCAGCGTGAACACCCTCTACGAGGACGTGGTGGCTGCTCTGCAGAACCACAAAATGCTGCAGAACATGCTACAGCACAACTCGCAGCAGTGATTGTCCTGGATGGGCACTTGCTTCGTCAGCATCTCCTTCCACCATCTACGCAGCCAGAATTCCTATGGAATTGTGTTCTGATGAAACTGCTTTGAACTAGTCAGCATTGGTGTGCTGGTCCAGTCCACAGAGCAGAGCTATTGTTCAAACCATCTTTGTTGTGCATGTCTCTCAGTCGGCCTGCAACTCCCATTATTTGTGCACGTTAACCTAAACTTGTTACCACTCCTTGCCTCCAAGTGGTGTCCACCAGGACTGTGAGGTACAGGAAGCTGCCAGTCTATAGGAATAGGAACAAGCAGCCCTCACATCACTTGGGTGAGAGCTGTAGCTCTGAGCTGGAGGTGGAAGGTTTTTAATACATATACATTGCTTGCCCTCATTTCTGTTCGTGCTAAAATTGGTGGTATGGCTGTATGGGAGTAATACACTAAGGCCCCACTCCAGGACCAATTACAGGTGTGTAGGATGGCTGTGCATCCCTATGTTGGAGCAAAGAGGCTGATGTGCTATTGAAAGGAGCTGAAAATTTTCAATACAACAGTTTTCACAGCGATTTGTCTTAACTGGATGTTTATGTTGTTAACAGCATTTTAATTTTACTTAGGCCTTTTATGAACAGCCACAAATGATTTCCAAGTACATGGGAATAATTCCTGCCTGCTGCAGCTGCAGCAGCAGCACTGGGTGGCACTGTGGGAGCACTGCTGGCAGGAAGCCTCGGGGCTGGGGGAAGGCTGGGAGGGTTGGTGGTTTGCACCTCGCAAAACTCACCTCTGCAATGGTCTGTGAATTATTTGTAATTTCCTTTAAAATTATTTAAAATTAATTAATTTTAAATTTTCCTTAAAAAAAAACCCACCAAGCAGAAGTTTTTCACGTCCTTAAGGGCTTTGCGAGGACTAAAATGAAGTGCAGGTTTCAGAGAATATCTGTGCTACAGACTCCACTGAGACATCCTACACTGGTCTCCAGAATCGCTCCTTCTTCTCAGACTTGGGATTATTGCTGCCAGGAGCAGTGCTATGGGGAAATCATCTGCAGTGGTTCACACCAAGGTCACTATCACAGTAGTAAACCTTCACTTTTCTGTAACCCGATGATAAGACTGTGGTTCCCTGAATATCACACAGGAGAGAGCAGCTGCACAAGTGTCAGATAAAAGGAAGGAAGAGCTGCCTCTGCCTTAGCAGGGTGCATGTTTTCAAAGCTTCCTTCAAAAAACTGTAAGCTTTACTTTAGGTGTCTAACTCATCCCATTCTGTAAAAGATCCTTGCTCCTTATCCAGAAATGTTCAGGAAAACAACAAACAACATCCAAAGCAATGTTTCCTCCATGCAGCCCTTCCTGCCAACATCCAGACAAGTGTTGCATAGGTTGGCGAGTGCTTGGCTTATACAATTTATAGATTCAGGTCAGCAGCACTGCTGGCCAGGCCAGGGCTCCTGCTGGATGCCTGGAACGAGCAGGGCAGGTGGAGATTTTTCCACTGGAGGCAGCAGGTTTCCAAAGAGTTAACTTCCACACATGGGATGCAGTTTAATTCTCTGAGCACTTATCTCAGTAAGTGCTGCTGTCACAAAAACCCTCAACTGTCCTTGTGTGCACACAAGTGCTGATGGCTGCACGGACAGGCCGTGGTCCCCAATCTAATTAAAAGGAAGCTTTTTCTGCCAACTGTTTAGAACTTATAATTCCAGCACATATAATCAGATTTCAAGACCCTCTCTTAAGGGTCTCTTTAGATTAAGCCATCTGGAGATTGAATCAGAGCACTCTAAATTTATATCTGAAAATAAATCTTACTCATTCCCATCTGCCACAGCAGAACAATGAGAGGCTGTTTTGTGAGGTAAAGTTCTTTCACCTCACTAAAGCAGGTGCTGGGGGAGCAGCACCACGGTGCTCTAGCATCAGGATTTGTCCCAAAGGAGGAAGAAGATAAGTCCTTGCAGTTCAGGAGAGCAGCAGGAAGTATTCCTTTCAACAGATGACATACCTGTCTATGTTCAAGAAAACATGTTAGGAAGCAAAAGTTATTCTTCAAAATTATTTATTTTATAGAAAGACAAATAAAACAACGTCAGTACTATAAGCTGTGTGCAACTCGTGCTTAGGGAAGATGTTCACCATCTTTCTTGTGTTAACTGCTGCCATTCAGCAACTTTATCCAACTTTTTTCCTGCTACAATAAAGTCTAAATGTGCTTCAAGTCTTTAAACAAGGATCAATGAGTGTTATCTAAGCACTTCTTCACAGAAGAAAACTGAAAACTTGACCAGACAAACGGTAAAACCCTTATTCCCTGGAACTACCGAGTGAAATCCAAAACTGAACACTTCAACCGGACAAACACTAAAACCCTTTTTCCCTGGAGCTACCCAGTGAAATCCAGACAGAGGTCAGGATCGTGGGAAGTCATCTGCAGATAGATGCGTCGGGACAGCTCTGGCCCAATGCGCCGGGAGGTGGCTGTCACACCCTCCCCACGGTGCACAGGGATATTGGCCAGCATGTTCTCCCGCTCCTGGTCCGAGGAGCACCTCTCATAGGCCTAAAAGCAACACAAAGGGAACAATGTGATCACCCATTTGCATCCATTGCTCAAAAAAACAATCAAAACTATGCACCTGTGACTGCTCTGCCCTTCCACAATGTCCACTCATTTTTTATTTGGTCTCTGCCTAGGCCCCATCTGTGAATTTGGAGAGTGGAGCCAATGCTACTCCCTCAGTGGGGAGCCAGAAGAGTGGATGCCAAGGAATCAGTTCCTTCGCTAACTTACTGAACCGCTCATACAGAATCACTGTGTCTAATTTAATAGTGATTAAATTACTTCTTCCACCCCTTGCATGAGCTGGCTGTCTGCACACAGTGCTGCGTATCCCTGAGGCATCCTCACCTGGATCAGAAGCTGAGGAGAAGGGTAGGCAGACACAATAGCCTCAGCCATCTCAGAGCTGACACGGTTAAATTGCTGTATCTGCCTCTTCCAAACTTTCAAGAGACCCTTTCCGGAAGGATCCACCTTCACCCCTCCACAGCAGCCCTTCTCCAAGTAGAAAGAGAACCCTGTGTTCTCTCGCTCTCGCCTAAGGAGAACAAGGAATGAGGAAGCAAATGAGATAATGAGGCTGTGAAGAAAATCCTGTCCCTGCCATCTGTTGTCACAGAGCCAGAGCGCCGTCCCTCACTTGAGCTCTCAGAGACACCATTTTTGGCATCAAAAGAAATGCGAACAATTTGACCCTGTTTTCTTTATATGCATTACCAATTTCTTTAAGACCCAGATTGCTACTGAAAAAGAAACAATCCTGTACTCAGCAGCAATCCTGACACAAGCCAACTTGCAGACAAAGTGGTAAACAAGAATTCACCTTCTGGCTGTCAACCATAATAACACACTTCTAGATGTCATTTTTAATGACATCTCTTCTCTTCTCATGGCTGACATGGAAAATCAGCAGCAGCTGTGATAGGAATACCAGGATTGTGTGAGACTGCATGAGATGGCTTTCTTAGCTATCACTGTGCAACAAGTTGGTGTCCTCCCTTATCAATGGAAAGAGCCAAGTGGTTCATTCTCAGGCACGTCTCTTGGTTACACGTTGAAGAAAAGCTGACACTCTAAGAGCCAACCCTACTTGCATTCCCTTCCCACTCCAAAAATCTGACTGACAACAAGAGCTCTACTTGATGTCGAGGCTCCAGTGTGAAACCTGAGGGTGGTGAGGCACCCGAACAAATTGCCTAAAGAAGTTGTGGATACCCCGTCCCTGGAAGTGTTCAGTGCCAGGTTGGATGGAGCGCTAAGCAACCTGGTCTGGTGGAAGGCATCCCTGCCCATGGCAGGGGGTTGGATTAGATGATCTTTAAGGTCCCTTCCAACCCAAATGAGCCTGTGACTATGAAACCAGGGTCTGTCCTCACCCCTCTGTGGTTAGGACATCAATTTCAAGAACAAGTCCTGTGTTGAAGGAGCTGCATTAGCAGCTGCTCTGTCACCTGCGCCTTTAATAACCATTATACCCTGTTGTACCTGCTATTCCTTCCCAGTAGCTTAAAGTGCAGCCTCTTCAAAGGTAGGACCAAACCTCCTCTGCTTACTCACTTGTATGGTGCCTCAGCCACAGCTTTTGTAAACATAGTGGCATATTCCCCAAGCTCCTCACTGCTCTCAAAAATGCTGATTTGGACTTGTGTGCTCAGCTGCAGATCCACCAGGGCCTGTATCACCATAGGGAACAACAGATGGCACAATCAGTCTTGTTGCATCAAATCCCATTTTTGTCTGAAGCAGAAAAGGGTCACAAACATCCTGCTGTAGGACAAGAACCTTCACTCCCTCCCCATTTTGGGAGCAGTTAATTTAAGACACTGAAGTATTTAGGGGCAGTCTGTCTCCTGACAGTTAATATCACCTCAGTGCCCTCTGAGCTGCCTCAGCTCCTCCGTGGCTCTTGTCACAAACAGGCCATCACCAGTGGACTTTGCCAACGGGCCATGAAGGGCAAGAGGTGCTGAGACTGACATCAGTATCCAGATGAACGAGACACATCAGTCTGTGTGGGAGCAGGTACATGACTGAGCAGTGGGGAGCTGAACCCAAACAGCTCTGTCCGCAGACTGATGGACTAATGAATGATGAAGGCTGCATAGTCCCATCCAAAAAACTGTGTGACTGGGGCAAATGTTCAAATACTGGCAGACAACAGATGATGGCTGCATGTCTGTTTTAAAAGCACTCACTTCTTCCACATCCATTCTAGATAAGTCTAGGCCAGAATCCTTAACCTCCTTTTTTCTCCATTCTCCCCGTTTCTCTTGATTCCCACTCGCTGCTGTCTGTCGCAGCCTTTGTTTTGGCTGAACTTGGAGAGACCTAAAAAGAGTAAAGTAAGACTGGGGTGACAGTCTGGATGGACCTTTGCTTCTGTTTCTGTATAAAAAATGGTGGAGCAGTTCTGGGAATACCTCATATATTCCAGTCTTTACTAGAAGGAATTAATGTAAACACCTATGACATTTTTCAAGGCCAGAGAAAACATAGAAACATTTGGAGGGAAAGAAGCATGACCTGAAGTAATTTTCTACTCCAACTACTGCCAGAGCCAGAATTCTCCCAGGCATTTGCTCCATCATATGAGCTACACAGCTCTGCAGGGTCTCCTTCTGCCTTTCTGCACAGCCGTCAGCAATCTACAAAAATGAATGGGAAAAATAAGGAGTTAAACCATCTTGAAGTACACAGAGAAGCACAGCAAATTATGGCCCTGGTTGTAGGTCTGCAGATGAGTCTGTTCACCCTTGCTCTTCAGGGCAAGCAGGCAATACTTGATCCCATGTAAAGTTAGAGCAGAAAGAAAGAAAAAGATAACCCCACTTGATGTAACAATGTAACTCTCCAAGAATTTGTGAAAATTTTAACTAGGGAAGAAAGCTTGTCAGAACGTTACATTATAGAAACCATTAATGGCTCCTAAACCCAGATTTCTGTTTTACTGAAACCCTGCATTCCTCCCACACCAAAACCTTCCTGCCACTAAGAGGGATGACAAAACACTGTTTTTGCATCGAGGTATGTTCAGGAGCACAAAAGTCATAAGCGTTCTCACTTGTTTGTAGCTGTGAGCCATGGACAAAAACTCCTCCAAGCCAAGCAGAACCAGGACATTTGGTTCTTCTGTCCATTCATCTCCTCCTCCCATCTGATCAGATTTGAAAACAAACAGGCCACAGTCTGTTTAGAATTCACTCAGACTCCCACTCAAGAGCTCTGAGCAGGGAGATTAGAGGGTGTTTACTTGGGTTGCTAAATACAATTACTAACGACTGCAAATAACACATGAAGAAAAAGGCAGTATTATCAAGATTTTGCTCGCATACCTGTGATGACACTGTCTTTCTCCTCCACGTCATGCTGCAGGGAACAGCGTGATTCTCAAACACACAGGAATAATTGGCAGCCTGCAAAGCACTAAGGATCTGCTCACCACCTTCTACCTGTAAGATGACTGAAATCGATGCATGGGTCAGGCCTCCAGAGAGAGGAGACAACAGTCAATACAAGGCAGGTGCAGGCTGTGAGGACAACTACCTGGATCTAGCACCACTGTTACGTATTTCTGGCACTCTCCTGGCCGCCGAGCTTTCAGCATCTTGGCAACGGCTCTCTTCCTCTCTTTCTCCTCCTCCTGCTCCCTCCTCTTTGCTTCTTGCTCCTTCCTTCTCTGCCACACATTCTGGCAGATTGCCTCCCGTTCCTTCTGACTATATTGTCGCTTCTTGAGAGGGAGGGATGTTTCTGGCCTTTCTCTGCTTACCGGGGGGCTACTAGGCCTGTCTGAGTCGACTGGCAGGGAGCACAAGGAGAGTCTCTCAGCACTGCGTGTACCCTTCTCACTGCCACAAGCCACTTCTCCAGACGGCGCCAGGTCTTCCCGCAGCCCTTCGCTGCCAGGAGCGGTCAGGTCACCACTAGCACAAAGCCCAGAGGCCTCTCCTATACCGCCAGCGCCCAGGCCGAAAGGCTCAGGCTCCGCTCCCACCCTCATCTTGACCCTCTCATGCCAAGGGACGACGTCCATCACCTCTTCATCCACCTCTTCGCTCTCGCTGCTCACCATCTCGACAACTTCCGCCGCTTCAGGATCAGGAGATAGTGATCGCGGGCGGCTCGGCTCGCCGAGACATGAGGACGGCTGCAGCAAGGAGGCCAAGGAGGGCAGGTTCTCCTCCTCGCTGCTCTCAGACCCCGAGTCGCTATCCGCCATCCCCGCGCCTCCTCAGGGGCAGCGGCGCCCGCCTGAGGGAAAAGCCCGCGCCGGCCGCTGGTTGGCCCGGAGGCGCGTGCAGTGGGCGGCGATTGGTCCGAACGCTCGCGACGGCGCGCGCTCGGACCAATCGCCGCCCAGCGCTCGCGCGTGCGCACAGCCCTCCCAGCGGGAAGAGGAAGGGGGAGCGGCGC
This sequence comes from Eulacestoma nigropectus, assembly GCA_013397775.1. NCBI lineage: Eukaryota > Metazoa > Chordata > Aves > Passeriformes > Eulacestoma > Eulacestoma nigropectus. Next base: position 510,081 of record VZTE01003577.1, read on the forward strand.
CATCAAGATGGCGGTGCTGGGGCGGCTGTGTGAGTGAGGGGCTGTGTCAGCTGTTTACCCTCTGAGGGGTGGGGCGTGGGTGTCTAGCCGTGGAGCGGGAGGGATGAGCTCGGGAGAGGGTGCCCAAAGGAGGTCGCCCCGTGGGATGTCGCGCCCCTGGTGGGACGGCACGGCTGGTAGCGCGAGGCCGAGGCTTTCGCCTTTGCCTGGAGTTGAGGCGGAGCTGTGGTGAAATGGGCGGGCTTGTGTCTGTGAAACTGTAACTATAGTTCTTCTTTGCCTAATTTCCTGTAGATTGTCAAGTCTCGGAGGCTTTAATTTACTTAATGGGTTATCCCCTGAAATTAATGGGGTTTTGTACCCTTTCCTCAACAGTATTTCATAGAATTATGGACAAGTTTGGGTTGGAAGGAACCTTAAAGGAAGGAATCTTGTTCCAACTCCCTGCCGTGGGCAGGGACACCTTCCATTAGACCAGGTTGCAGTAAGCCCCATCCAACCTGGCCTTGAACACTTCCAGTGATGGGACATATTTCTAGCTCACGGAGTATCTGTGATAATTTAATTAAGTTAAACTAGCGGTTTTACTCAGGTTAAGGAAACAAGATAACCAGTGTTCTGCACTAACCTGCTGCTTAAGAGGCTAGATTCAGAAAAATTAGGTTTGTCTCCTAACTGCATAAAAGACGGTACTTAAGAGATTTTTAAGATCATGATGATTTGGGTTGGGAGGGAACTTAAAGATCATCCAGTTCCAACCCCCTGCCAACCTTCCACCAGACCAGGTTGCTCTAAGCCCTGTCCAACCTGGCCTTGAACACTTCCCTTAAACTGGGAGGATTAATGAAAAAACTGTGCTCCAGACTCCCTTATTGCCACTCCCAGGGCTCTATGGTCCTTCTTAGAGCCTTTAATCACAGAATCACTAAGGTTAGAAAAGACCTCCAATAGCAGCAAGTCCAACCTTTATGCTCCTTCTGGATACTCCTCAGACAGCTCCTGCCTGGTGATAGATGTTTGTATATTGTCCAGAATTGGAGTCTGCTCATTCGTAAGATTTCAGGATGTATACTGTGGAAGTAAATGCCATTTGGTCAAAGGGGAAACTGAAACAAATCACAACCCGTCTTTTCTCAAAGCACTGTAAGAGCAATCTACAGCAACCAGTGACATCTGTCCTGCATTTTAAAGAAAAAAACAGGAATTTGTGCACATCCTTTAACATTGTTGCTGAGAGTTTTATTCTTACCTGGGCAGCAGCAGCACTTGAGAGGTGGCGTCTTTTCAGGGGACTTAGGCCATTGTGGTCTAATTTATCTTGGAAGTACTTTTTGTTTTTCCCAGGCTTTCCTTTGCCTTTAATTTTAGAGCCTGTCTTAACTGATATCCTTTACATCTGAGAAAAGGAATTATGTGTGATAGTTTTTCCAGCTGATGTTGTTGTTCTTTCTCCAAACCTAGTTCTAACCACTCCCCAAACAAGCCTGGTTGCTGTCAGATGGGCTTCTAAGAAAAGTGGAGGCAGCTCAAAAAATCTAGGTGGCCGCAGCCCTGGGAAACGCTATGGGTTCAAAAAAGTCGAAGGTAGGTCTGAGTATCTTATTTGCATTTCACTGGGTTCTTCACAGCTTCTCTCCCCCGGTATGTGTCAGTTGTTGAGTGTTTCAGGAGGAGGAGGGCAGGAGAAAGGGAGGGGGAGGATCAGTGAAACCTCGTGATCAAGGGTCGCTGGTGGGAGGGCAAGGTGAGTAAGCTCCCCCACCACGAGCCCGCTGGCCACCAGCCGAAATTGCCTACAGAAAATGCACTTGGTTCTAACTTTGCCTCTTCAGAGAGCTCAGGAGGAGGGAACACTGTGGGACACCTCATAACTGCACTGTACTTTCCCCCCACACTGGGTAGAAAAACTGAGCATTTCCAGTGTTTACAAAAGAGAGAATTACGAGGCTTAGCAGAAGCCAAAGTGCAGATTCTTGCAGTTGAGTGCTTAATAATTATTAGCTTTGCTGATGGAAACATATCAATGTAAATGTAATAAAGCAAATGCCTTCAGCAGCCAGAAAATGCCTTGTACCCTAGAAGCAATCTTTTCAGAGATTTGACTTTTTGCCATGGTCTATCCATTGCCCTTTTATTTCCTGCTATCAGCATTTTTGTTCAGATACTTTCAGCATTTGAAGTAATTTTTCCTTAGAAAATGCCCACAGAAAGCTGGGATTTGTAAGTCTTGGAATCATTTGTGTTCTGCCAGGACTCTGGGGAGCTGTTTCTCTGCAGTCTGTCACTCTCGTTGCAGGTGCATATGTCCATGCAGGAAACATTTTGGCTACGCAGCGGTTGATCCGCTGGCATCCTGGCGCTCACGTAAGGCCTTTTCTCTCTCTTTGGTTCTCAGGGAACAGCAGTCCCCCCCAGAGTCCCACACTCACTGCCTCCTCTCTTTCAGTCTCATTCTTAATGTTCATCCCTGTGTTCTGTATATCCCAACACTGGGTTTCATGACCTGGTATTAGTCACAGAGCCTGCTCAGAGCCTCACCTGTGTCCATGAGACTCAGGGAAGGTCTGCAAGTAATGGATATCCCAAAACACTTCTGTTACCTGACTGGGCACTTGTGCTTCAGAGTGGAATGGGTGTCTCATGTCTCATACTGAGCACCATTGCAAACAGGTTCCTGGAAGCCAGTTGTGTGATTTTATTTTAAAAAATAAAGCAACAGATGCTGTTGAAGCTGGGATATCAAATGAGGCAGACCAAGAATCAGATCTGCTTTAGTTGTGGATGTCCAGCCTCTCCTTTCTAATGCTCCTCATCCTCTCCCAGGTGGGGATGGGCCGTAACAAGACACTCTATGCCCTGGAGGATGGGATTGTGAGATACACCAAAGAGGTCTACGTGCCCCCACCCCGAAGCAGTGAGAGCAGGGATGTGATCTGCCAGCTACCCAAAGGAGCAATCCTTTATAAAACCTTTATCAGTGTTGTCCCTACCACAGAGGTAGGAAGCTTCAAACTGGTCACCATGCTGTGAACCTGCTGTGTCACGTGAGCACCGATGGGAAGGACAGACCACTACAGCTGTACAGGCCTCTGAGGACAAGAGTGGCTCTGAAGATACCAGTTTAGGACTTGGTTTTGCTCCTGAAGTGCTTGTGATCTGTGTTCATACACTGAGATCACCTGCTGGCATTTTTAAGGGTGTTTAATAAATGCTGTGGGGCAGCTGAAGGTCTTGGCTGCACATGGAATGCGTTACCATGGTCATTTAGTATCTGGAGAGCCTGGTCTGTTGTGCCACTGGATGAATTCCCTCTACAATCACTCTTGTGTCAGTACTTGTCCCACTAATAATTCCCTCTATTTTTTGCTCATTTTTAGTCATTACTGTTCTGTTTGTACCTAAATTCACAATACTGCAGAACAGATCCTTTTCCACATGCACCTAATGCTGTGTACCTGGAAGCTGGATTTTTCACTCTACTTCGCTCACCTCAATGATTAACCTAAATATCTGAGTGTTCCATTCACCGGCCATGTGAGGCATGTTCACAGCCTAACTCTAAGTCATTACTAAGTTCAGGGGGCCTGGTAAGATGCCCAAGTCTGGGCTGGTATTTGAAGCTCAGCAGCTGGAGGTGTATGATAAAGCATTATCCGGGATACTAATCCTTTTATCTTTGAGTCATTATGTGACATTTTTAAGCTTGTATTCCTCAGAATAAAGGAGCCCAAATTCATTGTGGCCAAACTGATCTCATTTTATCTATAGGTTTGTAAACAATTTGAAACATTGACTCTGCAGTAGAAAACAGGTTATCAAAATCAGTAGTGTAAGGACACTGGTGTTGACATTATTAGACAATTCTTCTGCTCTGCAGAAGACCAGGTGAACTGTGTCAGCCACACGTGTCCACCTGTGCTTCACAGCCTTCATGGAGACCACCAGCTGTTCAGTCCATGCATCCGTCCTTTCCCAGCCTGCAAATCCAGTCCCATGGTTCATCTTGGTGGGTCAGTATTTGGGTATAACCCATGGAGCCCGTCCAAATCCTTGCGAGGTCTGTACAGAACCGCTGTCAGTCACAGAGTGACTGGTGCCAGAGCACATCCCTTGTGCCACTCACAGGTGAGGATTCCCACCTGGCAGCCAATCTAGATAGAGTAAAACACTTGATAATCTAAGAAACAGGTGAAGCAGCACACCACCACTAGTGGCTGAGGTCTGATCCTTGGTACAGCCAGCAGTGCTGCCTCACAGAGGTATGAAATGCTGCTCCTGAGGAGCTCTGGTGTAGCAGACCTTCCCCATGGCTTTGCCCTGTGCAGCTCCAGCAGCTGGGCCTTTGCCTTTGGTGTTTGCCAGAGAAGAACAAGCAGATGTCCCTGGTTCCTCTGCTCAGCACAGTACCCAGCAATAGCTCTGTGGTTGTCCTTGTGCTGCAAGAGGGATGTCACTGATGGCTGGGTTGGACTTGCCTGTGTCTCAGCTGATTATGGATCTGGGTAAAGGTTTGGCCCTTCCCTGTGGAGGAAAATGGTATCCCAGGCACTTCTGTTGCTGACAGCACAGGAAGCAGCAGTACACTGAGGCCAAGGCCTTACACCGCAGTGTTTCGCTGAGTTTGGTAGCTGAGAGGGGCATGGAAAGGGTCTGGAACACCATGTCTGTCCAAGATCTCCGAGCTTATTCCTATTCCTGTGAAAGCTGGAGGATGCCTCAGAGCATGCTCATAAGGAGGTGGCATCTATTGAGAGAGGAAGAGCATTACACCGGATCAGAAATAACCAGGAGATTATCCCCCCTCTTCTTACAGAGCGGATGAAAAGGCTCACAACCACCACCAGCCTGAAATTAAACCCCCACAGTCCCCCAGCGCAGCCAGCTGTAGGCTGGGGAACACCTGGAGATGAGAGCATCAGTCTGGAACACGGCACAAACCTGCTGAGAGACACATTCTCCCCTTACACTGTGTCAGGTTCCTGCTCTTCCCTGTTCCCCTTCAAGGACTTGACAGAAGGCCAGAACAGACTTGACTTTGTTGAGAGAGGGCTGTCACTTGCTTTTCCTTGACTAAAGAAAGATTACTGAGATTTACACAAGCACCTACATACCAGGTGTTGTACCCAGGTTTCGGCAGCAAGTCTCACTGCACAGAGAGAGGAACCTCCAGGCCTTGTCACATTTATTTTGGCAGAGCTGGGCTAGCTTTTTCCCCACAAGTGACAGGAAGTGGCATGAGGATGTTGTGGAAGAGCTTCCAGTGCTGTTCCTCAACTACTGGTCTTTGGAGCTTTACTCTCCTCTGCCCTCGCTGCCCAGGTTTCATAGAATCACAGAATGGTTTAGGTTGCAAGGGACCTTAAAGATCATCCAGTTCCAACCCCTGCATGGGCAGGGACACCTTCCACTATATCAGGCTGGTACTTTTCAGGCAGGTATCATTAGATATAGCTCCAAACACTGAGTGGCAAGTGCTGACTGTGCCAGACTTTATGGTACAGCTTTAAGAGCTCAAAATCCAGATAAATCAGTGAACTTTTAGTGCTATACTCAGGGTTTCAAATGTTTCTGTTCTGCTTTAGACAATAAGGTCTCTGAACAGGAGCGTCTCAGGATGCTGCCACAGGACCTACTTGGCAGATGCACTCACTTTTCCCTGTTCTATTGTAGGAGTGCAAATCTTAAATACTGTAACAAGCAAAGTCTCCTGATCATAAATAAGCCATAAACATTTCAAGGTAATAGCAAGAGGTGTCCCCAGGAGTGTCTTGCAGGGAGAAGGAAGCAAGAACCCATGAAAGCCTTAGAGATCCAAAAATAACACTCCCAGCCTGGACTTGTATGGAGCCCATGATCCAAAGAGCCTGCCCTTTTTCCCTGGGGCTCTGCCCTGCCTCCTGGTACAGGCATTTCTGCAAATGCGCTGGAGGAGGGGAGATGGATCATTAACCAGCACAGATGTACACCAAAGGAAACACCTGATACACTTTGTGCTTTCTGAGAGATAAAAGCTATCAGGGAAAGGCAATCACAGAGCACAGAGTCCTCAGCTACCACCAACTGCTGAAGCAAGACACAGATATGGACCACAGTGGTGACTGCCATGGGCTTGTGCCACCCCCTCAGTGCAGGGAGGGAAGCTCACCTCCTGGGAGGGCTCTGCCCACAGCCCAAACCTGTTGGCAATCATCTGATGGATTTCCCGCTGGCGATCTTTCTTCCGCACACTCTCATAGCTGGGCAGGCGGGGCTGCTCCCAGGATGGGAGCCGGTACGTGCTGGGGGGTCCGACACAGAAGAGCTCATCTCCCTAGAAATGCCCATCCCCAGAAAAGGGTCAGTGTGATGGTGCCTCTCTTCACTAGAAGTTCATGTCCTGGTGTTACCTTGAGTTAATTCAGGGTTCAAAGTTGTAGGTAGTTGTAGGCTTCTTTGAACACCCAGAGAGGAAATCCTCCCTCCCAGGAGGCAGTTACACCTCAACCTGCACTGCAGGATCCCAAGCCCCCAGGATCTACCACTGGCATTTCATGCCCAAACACCTCAGGGCACTGTGGTGTCCTCTGCAATATTCCTTCCCTCCACATGCTGCCTCCCCCCAGGATTTTTACATACTGGCAGCACTTCCCAAAGTTGTGGGATAGCACCAGAAGATGCTGCCCAGCACCTTTTGCCCCAGGCAAACCCCATAACCAGAGTCTCTTTCCAAGCTCATGAGCACCTTTGCTACCATTCCCGCCCAGCTCCCAGCAGAGACCTTGCCATCACCTGCATGCCAGGGTTCTCGGCAGCACTCTCCAGCCGTGAGGCTCCGCGCTGGGGTCCCACCAGCTGCTGGCTGCTGCTGAAGTAGGGCGGGGGGCGGTCCTGGAATGAGGAGGACATGAGGAAAGCCGAAATCCCTCACATCCTTCTCGGCAGAGAGCATAGCTCAGCCAGCTTGCATGGGACAGCAGGACCCTGGCAGAAGAAGAGCTGCTCCCTCTGCTCATGTGGCTCCTGCAGGTCTCACTGCTGGCAGCAGCCCCTGCCTGTTCGGTGACACCGACAGCTCCGGGACATCCTCCCTGGCAGCGCAGGGCCTGCTCCAAGGGCTGGAGCCAGCTGGAGCAGAGCACAGCCAGAGGGACAGTCTGTGCCACAGGGCAGGGTTTCATTGAAAATCAGCAGAACCATCTTTTTTGGGGGGACAACAAAAAACAACCCAACTATTCCGCTGGTGTAGATAAGAGCTCCATCATACGCTCAGGTTACAGGATTTGTAAGCTCTTACCTACTGAGGTTGTCATTTCAGGATAATGCAGCAAGCAAATCTGCAGGGCAATAGCTGTGCTGTTCCAGAGTGTCTTGCTCCAGTTAAACTGGATTCCCTGTCCAGGTGTTGAGCAGCAGTGAGCAGAAATCCTGTTCACAGAGAACAGCCCCTCAAGCCAGAGACAGGACTTGAGCCATGGCTGTACCTTGCTCTCAGAAAACCCCATCTCTACCAGCAGAAACCAGCCCACAGACTCCCAGAGCAAGCAGGGATGCACAGGGGGGACTATGAGGATTTACTTTTGCTCTTAACAACCAAGGAACTGTTTGTCTTGGCCCTACAGCACAACTACAGAGGCTGCAGAAAAACAGCACCCAGCCGTTGGTTCAATAACTGATGAGCAAAACCAGTTCAACTACTCCTGCCCAAAAGCTGCCTCACACACTACAATTGCTTCACTTTTTCTGAAGGAAATACATTCTATATATGTTCCCTTTCCATATGTAATTCTTTGCATCCATCCTTTGACACAGCCCTTTGCTAAAGGCAAGATGCCTGCTTGAACTTCCCACCCTAGAGCTCAGGGAGCATCCCACACTGCCTCAGGGAGCAGCTCTGCAGGGCAAGGGAGCATGGCAGCAGGGCCCACTCCCAATGTGTGCCATGGGCAGGCAACAGGAGGGAAGAGAGGGAAAGGAGTAGAGACAATGAATCAGACAAGGACACCATCAGTGCAGCCTACTTCCACTATGATTTCTGCTGGGGATTTCCCAGCCTGTGCTGGACTATTAGATTTGCCTTTCACAGCACAAGTCTCTCCATCCCTTGCTGGTGAGGCTGAATGTCCACTCTTCTCCCAAGGACTGCGGAGTGGTACCTGCAGCCCTCCCCTCAAGAGCCATCCCTGCAGCTCTGGAGGCTGAGCTCTCCCTAGGCAGTCACTGCCACAAAAGCAGTGCTGGCCGCACACACTGCTCTTTTTCCATCAGCTTCCCTAGTTGAAAGCCAGCCCCAGGAAATTACAGATGCAAGCGAAAGGGCTTTATGTCTTACTGCTCCTTCCCCAGGAGCTGTGCACAAGAGAGCCAGTTGTCAGGGATGCAAGTGGCTTTGTCTGCCTTTGCCCTCAGCTTCCAGCCCCCTTCCCTGCTGGGCCCCTTCCCTATAAAGCAGAGCCCGACCCCACACATGACTGTGCAGGGGGAGGAAGACCTCCCCCCTGAGCTGTGTGGGGAGCAGGGAAGCCTGTTAGTGTTGGGCCTTGGAGATACAACCACAATGGCACAGCCAAGCAGGACTGCGTGGGTGGATGGATGGATCTCTTGGATAGAGCGGGGAGCAAGGAGGTGGCAGAGCCCAGCTCTGCTTGGAGGTCCCATGTCCATCAGCAATCCCAGCCAGGCTACAGGAGGGTAACCCGGCGGTGCAACCCCACAGACCCAGCACAAAGGAACGGGAGCTGGGGGCCAGAGGGGGACTCGTGGGCAGGAAGAAGAGAGGGAGGACTCGGAGGACACTCACATACTGGTTGGGGGTCTGGAACAGGCGGCAGGAGCAGAGGAATTGGCAGCACATGGGGTCCCGGTGGTACAGGAGCAGCAGCAGGATGAGGATCGCCACAATGAAGACGGAGGTGGACACCGCTGCCAAGAGAAGGGAGAGGCGAGAGAGCCGGTGGTTCGATGGGCCCGCGGGCCGCCTCCTGCCCCCCGCTCTCGCCCCACGGCTTGGAGAAGCCCCTGAGAAGCCGGTTCCACCTGCTGCCCGTCCCAAGAGCACTAAAACCCCTTTGTGCCCAACATCTTTCTCTCCCTACGAGACCGGGAACAATCTGCAGAGCTGGGAGGGGCTCACCTCATCCCGGACCGCGGCCACAAGGACCGACCCGCGGGGACCGGCACCGGCACCCCGCCCCAGGCATCTCGGCTCCCTCAGCACCACGGCAGGGTGCCGGTTCGCCAGCGCTCCGGTCTCCCGGGAACCCACGGCCCACGCGCGGCTCCGCGGAGCCCAGCGGCGCCGCCAGCCCCCGTCTCCGCTCCGCTCCGGCCCCACTCCNACTGCAGCGACCGCTCCCCCGCCCGCCCCCGGGTATCGCCTCATCGGCACAGCCCGGGAGGCACCGACAGAGGC
>VZTE01003577.1:519984-533016 GCA_013397775.1 Eulacestoma nigropectus
AGGGCCAGCCCGGCTCATCCGCAGGTGCCCGCGGTACGTGCCGGGGGTACCAGAGCCCCGCGGTCCCGGCCGAGCGGCAGCCAGGCCGCGTGTCACTGCCAGGATCCGCGGGCACGGGACAACCCCAGCGCTGCCCCGCTCCTGCGGAGAGAAAGCTGGGCTGTGCCGCGGGAGACTCCTGGCCCCGCAGGCAGCAGGAGGTGCCCGCTCATTAGCTGATTAACACTTTAATTAAGTGCCATGTCAACACTAAGTAGCCGGGTACCTTCAGGGCACCCGCTGCCAGGGTGTAACCGGACTTAGCCCATGCCTCCGGGTCGTTCCCGAGCTCTCACTCTCCAGCCACAGGCTTTGAAAAGCTCGAGCTTGATTTTGGGTCACACATCACCCATCTGAGCAAGGTGACCCTGCCCCAATAGCCTCACAGCCCCTGCCCCGCTGCCCAGGAGGGAATTACACCCTAGCCGGGTACAGCCAAGCCTCCCCCCTTCCAGAACATCACAAAAACCCGACACACCACACTGTAGAGATATAGATGTATTTGTGATGTTGCATATTTAAGACCACTTTACATAATGCTTCTGACACAGAGTTTTGGCATCCTCCCCTATGTGGCCCAGCTCCCCGCACATTCCTCCACAGCCCCGGAGCACCCCAGGCAGGAGTGGGTGCAGGACGGTGGGGCTGAGTGCCAGCAGGTACCTGCCCTCACACACAGAGGTCTCAGTCCCCTCCATTTTACAGGACATACCTTGCAACACCCACATCCTTAAATTTGGAGACTGGGAGTGTCAGACCTGCCAGGCAGAGAGAGCTGGGATATGGGAGAAAAGTTAGGATGGCACAGATCCATGGAGACAGCAAAACCCCACCATCTCCTGCGACCCTGCCTTGAGCAGAGGGTTGGGTCAGATGGCCTCCAGATTGTCCCCAGCTGTGAAGTGTCTTCCCAGGGTGAAACCAAACCCAGACTTCTCCAGGCAGCATCAGTCTTGGAGAGAAGAATGTTGGAGGCAGACCCCGAGGACATCCTGGGGGGACTGCGGGGAAGGGGGATGCTCCACCGCAACCCTTCCCCAAGAGGAGGTGGTGCCTCTTCCCTCTGGAGCAGTGGGAAGCAGAAAACAGCAGAGAGCGGATGGAGCTGGCTGGACCTCATCTTGCCTCTTTGATTTTTGGCCAGGGAAGCACAGCAGGTCCCGAGAGCTTCTGCCGACGTGGGAGAAAAGAAAAGGTCGGGCCAAGGAGCTGTGGCACAGGGCAGGCCTCCAGGCACGGCTCATCCGCAGCAGGACATCGACCCCATGGATGATATTTTGGCAGGGGATCAGGGCGTCCTTTTGCTGAAGTGGAGACAGAAGTGGCGCAGTCTACAGCACGGCTTGCTGGACTTGAACCACAGACCGAGCACTCCCCGCTCGCCGTTGCACAACACATCAGGGCTCCAGATATTTGGCATAGTCGGGCAGCTGCCCCACAACCTGGGGGCAACCCTGCCCCAAGGCCAGCAGGATACAGGTCCCCGGCAGCCCCCAGCAGGAAATGGGAAAACGGCAAAACAATAACTAATAATAATAATAAAAATTAAAAAATATGTAAACAACCCAGCACCCTGTCCTGTAGCACCAGGACACCCAAGAGAACAAGGTATGTTACAGTCTGAGGAGAGATGGAGACACAAGGACTTCCCGGCCAATGCGGGGTCTCGTCTCTATTGCACTTTGCATCATATATATTTCTATATATATATTTATAAAAATACAAACTAAAGGGCTGGGGTGGAAGGGATGAGATGCAAGCCCTGAGCCAGCTGCAGCTCCGTGCACACAGCAGGTTTTGACCCATTCTGCTTCTGCCTATCCCCAGTCCCTCATCAACCCATCGGGGCAGCAGCCAGCAACAAGGGCCCATCCTGCCAAGTTTAGCCAGGGGCTGGGCAGGATGCTGAGCTGGTCCAGAGCCTGCCCACCCGCCAGCCATCCCTCCCTCCCACATCACCCTTTCCTGAGACTCCAAGGCCTGGAGTAACAAACACACAGCTCTTGCCAGGTGCCGGCCGTGCCCCCACAGGGATGGACACTCCAGCACGTTCTCCCTAGCCAGCAAGGGCTCATTCCTGCAGAGATGGGCAAGACCCACCTCATGCCTCTCCCTCTGCTGAAAATACCCCACAGGAGGTGGTTTTCCCCTGCCTGGAGGTTCCCATTTTCTCTTCCTCAAGTGACTACGCTGCAAATGACACAGGGTGATGTGGTTCGGAGACACCCCGCACACCAGAAATGGAGGATGCTCCTTGCTCCCAAGGCCGTCCTCTGGCTGCTCCTGCTACCTCAGCCGCCCGTCGGGTTTGACAGGCCCCAGTTCCGATTTGGGGTCCGGGGAGAGGGAGCTCCAGGAGGTTTTACTGCAGGTCTCCAGGGAAGCGCAGGCAGAGGGGCTGCTGACACAGACATTCGCTGCAGACCAGAAGGTGCTGATGGCAGCGTCCACCCAGTCCTCCAGCTCCTTGCCTGTCAGCCGCGCCTTCCGCATGGCATCCTCCTCTGCCGCCTCGGAGAGCGGCAGGCTGAGGATCCCCCCCAGGCCCTGGAAGTTCTGGTCCATGTACTCGTTGCGGGGGGGGCCACCATGCAGCCAGTTGCTGTCGTCTGGGCAGGACAGGGAGAGAAAAGAGAGGGGATGAGCAGCGCAGCAGCATTCTGGCACCCTGCAGGTCCTACTCCCAACTCCAGTTGGGGCACAGCACCTGATCTCTTTGCAATCCCAGCTCCCCTCCAGCCCAAGGAAAAGGACACTGATGCAGGAAGGATCTGACTGACCTGCCAATGGGCTCTCCACAGCTGCCCAGGGGACAGCCCAGTCTAAGGGCTCACATGGGCAAGGGGACACCAGTGGAAAAATGGCTCCAGTCTGGTCATCAGCTGCAGCCCAGGGGCCATCACAGAGGGAAGCACTTTGGACTGCCCACAGGGACACCTTCCCATCCAGCCCCAAATTCCAGAGCATCCTCACCCTTCCTGAGAGGCTGCTTGTGGTTGAAGGTCTGGGGCACCACCAGGAACTGGTTCTCCCCCAGAGGCTCCCAGAACTGGAGGAGGCGGATGGTCCAGATGCCAGGGCGCAGGGGGTGGTTGAGGGGGGGCTTGTACTGGGTGAACTCTGCCTCAGCATCCACTGCGATGTCGTAAGAAGTGGCAATGACGTAGGTGGGGTCGATCCACACCACCGTGGCTGTCAGGTTGGGGCCCCGTGACCACTTCTGCATGGCCACCGGCTCGTCGAAAGGCCCCATCAAGCCTCCAAAATTGCGGAAGAGCCTTTCCTTGGGGTCCCACTCCGTGCCCACCTGGAGGGACAGGAGGCACAAGCAGTGGGACACTGGGCAAGGAAACACTATCAACTGAGGTTTTGTGTTTCACCTCCCCGAAACAAGAGAACACATAAACCTTGGAGTCCAAAGCAATGGACACCCCACCCTCTATAGATCGCATGCTAGCACTAATTCAGCTGTGCAAGGCCTCCTGCAGCTGCAGGCACTGGGCACTGCAGCCTCAGCTGCCTCTGAAAGATCCCCTGAAGGCCTGTTCTCCAGTGATCAGCTCCTCATCCCAAAGGGTTGTTCTCCGACACAATGGCAGCACTGTATCCCTCTGTCCCCATGGCATGCAGGTGGGGGAGAGGAGGAAAGGCAGTATGGTGTGGGAAAGCCAGGGAGGAAAGCGCCCCATTTACCTCAAGGTTTTGCAAGCGGTTTGCCTGCCCTCCATGACCCGACAGCTTCAGAGCTCCTTGGGGCATCATCCACACCTCCAAGGATTCTGCCTGCCCAGTTGCCAAATTCTGCACTTCCTGCATCACCAGGTAACCCTGGAAACGGTCGTCATAGAAATATAAGTGCACACTGGAGGGGAAGCCTCGAGGCTCAAACCTGGAGAGATAGACAGAGAGGTTGCACATCTGAGCATCAGCATCCTCCCAGCACAAGATAAAGGCCACTATTTGCAGCATGGGTAAACACAGCAAATACCCCACCTGCAGAGCTTGTCAGCCTTGGCTGCCGGCATGGATGCAGCTTTTTGGAGCCCCAGCCTGGAGAAGGCTGTGTAGAAGGTGAGGGTGACATCGCTGAGGCCGCTGAGCCCATCAACACGGTCATAGACGTTCTCCCAGTAGGCCTTGAGGGCCGGGGTGTTGGCGGGGTAGCTGCCGTAGAGGTGAGTGTCCAGGATCTCCAGCACCTCCTGATTCACCGTCGACTCAAACTTGCGGGCGAAGAAGGTGGGTCTGGAGAGTTGCTGGAAGAGCACAGGCATTTCTAACAATGTTGGCTGCACCCACTCCGCCTTCCCACTCCAGCAGGATCCATCCTGCCCACTTTGAGAGCACAGACTAAGGAGCAGCACAGCACAGCCAGCCTGAATGTGGGATCCTCTATGACAGGATCAGTGGGAGCACATCAACAGTTACTGGTAATGCAGACGGGTCCCCATCTCTCCCACCACCTCCCCCTTTCTGTGTCCAAAAGCAGCCATGTGTCATCCAGTTCTGTTGCTGCAACCTCTATTCTGATGGGCTCCCACTCACCAGAGCCGCTGATGAGCCCTGCATGAGCCCTGGCCATGTGGCACAGCCTCCAGGAACAGGGCCTTGGGCTCTGAAATCCTGGGACTGCTGGAAAATCCTGCCACAACTGCTCTTTTCAGGGTTGGCTCTATCCCCCCCAAAGCTCCTGTGTTCAATCCACATCCCCATGCACTGAGAGCATAGGAGACATTTCATCACAAGGCATTTTCACCTGCCAAAGAAACAGCACTCTGAAGGGGTTTTACTAAAAGGGTATTTGCCCCAAGTGATAGGTTTGCAGGGAAAGAGCAGGAAAACAGGAGAGAAAGCCTGTGAATAGGAGCAATGCTGCAAGCAGAAGCCCGGCTGCAGGGCAGCATAGTCAGGATAATCCCACTGTCTGTTTACAGACACGTATACACTGAGCCCCACTGGGAGACCTGATCCTGCTCCAGCCTCTTGTGGGGACATGCACAGCAGCTGGCACTGCAGCCTGCGGTACCCGCAGGGCAGCTTGGAGAGGAGAAGACAGGGAGGAGGAGAGAGAGCACGAAAGAGAAAGGAGGATCTTTTTCACCTGTAGCCGAAGGAAGTCCTGGGGTTTGAAGTCATTTGGGGAGCACCCGCACCAGTCGACTATGTGTTTATATTGGCACTTACAGCCCAGCTTCCGGTTCCAGTTGGTCACTCGGAGGTTGTTATCAACTAGCGTCTCACAGGCGTGGCTGTTCTCCAGGACCGTGTGGAAGAAGGACTATGCAAGGCAGAAAAGGGACAGGACACCCAATAGGATGGAGGACAGGTGGTTAATGGAGACCCCCACACATAGAGGAGAAGGACAGACCTCAACTGCTCCTGAACAGAAACTTAATCCCGTTCCCAGCACAGGGCAACACTTAAGGGACCAGGCTTGCACCAGCCCTTATCTGGCCCAGAGGGTGACTGGACTTAAAGCTGAACTGTCTGACCTCTCTGCTCCTCTCTTCCCTCTTTCACACCTAAGTCTGGAAGAGGGGAGGCACAAAACTGCCTGAGCAGAACCAGCAACACCCTTTGCAGCTACCCAGAGCAGGGATGAACTGGGACAGAGATGTTAAGCACAGTGCGAAGAAAATCTGTCCCGTGGCCCACAGCCAGCACCCACCTCGGCTGGCAGGAGCGTGTAGGTGTAGAACTGACGCAGCTGGGACACCAGCTGGTCATCAGCATAGACCACATATTCCACAAAGCTGCGTGTCAGCGAGAACCAGTCGGAGCCCCCATCCACCACGATGCCCTCGGGGATGTGGCGTTCGCCCAGCCGCCACATGTGGGAGTCACACTCGTGGAACAAGCGGTCCAGGCCCTGCTTCTTGATAAACCTGGGCATGGGGATGAGGAGTTAGGAGTGTCAACCACTTTGCTAAGTGCAGATGCAGAACATCCCCTCCCTGCCACAGTTGTTTCAGTTCTTTTCTGTTTTCTGTTCCTCCAGTTCAGCTCTGTCTCTAGCTGAGATTACCTGGCATTGTCTCGGCCATGTGACTTCAGGAAGTTCTTATCTCGGTATTTGGACAGGAACATCACCAGTTCATCATTGGTCCTGAGGTGCAAATTAGGAATCATTAATGCCCCTGGGGTGAAGCAGCCCAGTAAACATTCATTCTGCAAGAGCCATTAGACAAAAGGAGCCCAAAGCTGCTGACTCAAACCCTTGCCCCATCACTGGGCAGACGAAGACACAGCCTCTCTGCTGTCTGGCGCCTCACATGCATGTTCTCCTGCAACACACAGACCGCAGGAAAAAACAGCCTCCGAGGTGCTGGCTGAGCTGCTCTGCACATATGGGTCCAGCCTGGCCCTGGAGCATCATCACCAGCACGTGGGTACAACCTCCAACCCCATCTCCCTCCCTGCCCCTCCCAAGGCTGCTGCAGCATCACGCGGCCCCAACACCTCCAGCACCCTCCCCTGCCCCAGCAAGGCCCTCACCTCGTGGGGTAGTCAGTGGCACTCAGGTTGATGAAGAAGTCCCAGGGCCACTCGGACAGTTCCAGCAGGTCCTTCATGCTGCGCAGGTACATCTTCAGCAGGCTGGCACCTCCCCAGATGGTCACCATGCGCCAGGGGGTCACACGGATGTTGGGGTAGTGCCGGGCCAGCTCCACGGCCTCGCGATGGAGGTAGTTGGAGCGCTGCCAGGGAACATGGCTCACCCTCACCAAGGAGCTCCTCCTCCCTGAGCCCTGCTTTCCTTGCCACCAGCCTGGAGTCAGCCCTTACAGCAGCCTCCACAGTGAGGGAAGGAGCAAACAGGGCAGAGGGGATAGATCCTGCTTCTGTGGGGCTGCAGAAATAGCGGCGGGAGGGTCACAGCTCCACAGCAGCAAGGACTAACCCTATCCAGCCACTTTCCTCACTCACCGCCACCCGCGCCCCAGCTCTGCTCCCTCTCCCAGGGACCGACGGGACACTGTTAGCACCCACTCCCTCAACCCTGCCACACACCTTGTCGACATGGATGTAGAAGAAGTGCTGCTGGTGGTACACAGCCTTGATGAGCCGCTTCAGCTGGCGGATGGCCCTGCCATGCACCACCAGCATGTAGGCGATGCGCACAGGCTTGCTGGGGGGCCCCTGCTGGAGCCGGCTTTCGTCCCACTGGATCACAGGGCTGACCTTGCCTGCACGGGGAGGGAGAGGGGTGTCAGCCACCCCCAGCCTTGGTATCTACTACCCAGAGCTCCTGAGCAAGGCAGGGGACAATAGGGAAGCACTCAGCCTCGGGAAAACCCCAAACTGGCTGCAGTGCCAGGGCATGGTGACACACGCAGCCCCTTGTGTTACACTGATGGGCAGTTTTGGGAAAGGGGGTGTCCTCCTCTGGTGCCTCAAAACAGAAGATGCTGCTGGGCCTGGCTCTGATCCCTGCAGAACTGCAGGCTGGGATGAACAGCCCAACTTCAGAAGGCTGGCACAGCTTTGACTGGATTACAGAGGCAGTGGTAATCTGGGAATCAGTGACAGATTGAGGCTGCTGTTTGCCAGGTGGGACAGTTTGATGACATAAGGAAGGTGGCCTACGAGCCTGCCTGGGATATTCCCAGTGCCCAGGGTGACCAGGAGCACCCCAGCAGGACTCACCCGAAAGCTGGCAGTGGCGAGGCACGGACTGGGGCATGAGGCTGCCAGCCCCGTGCAGACACACCACATTGGCGATCTCCTGTTGGCACTGTTTGCTGCTGGCCCGGGCCAGCGCCGACAGGGCGTCTTTGCCCGTGATTTCGCACTTGGGGGTGAAGCTGTTCTCGGTGGGCTGGGGAGCCCCCTCCACGCTGCCCGTGTCACCCTGCTGGAAGATGGCCAGCTGGGCCTCCCCGCGCAGCTCTGTCAGGTTCCTGTGGCTGGAGGAGTCCGGCGCAGCTGGCAGCCTCCATCCCGGTTTGTGCCTGGCCGTGACGGCTCTCACCACCTTGGACACCATGGCCCCGGGGCTGTCCGGCCGGCCCCGCCATCGGCTGTGCTTCCGGCTGGCGCTGCTCCGGCGCCCGGCAGAGCTGTCCGAGTCCTTGGAGCCATCACTGCTCTCGGGAAACCCAGCTTTTTTCTGACGCTCCTGTTGCACATCCATGTGGATGCAGAAGAGAGGACAGACAGCATTAACTCGGGCCTAGCTTCCCCCTAGCTCTGTCTGCACACTCTTCAGAGCATCCCTGTTCCCAATCCCCACAGAGCTCAATGCTGCAGCACGGCAGGTGCTCCAGGAGCAACCACTGTGCAGCAAAGGACATCACACAGCCCCTTCAACACCTAAAAGCCCAGGCTAAGACCCAACAGCAGTCCCTTGCTTATGCCCCCATCATGGGAACATCCAGACGGTCTCTCTCTGCGGTTGGGCTCACTGCAGACTAAATGGACACAGCGGGTTGTGTCTGCAGCAGCCACCCTCCGAGGTCCTGCCCAGGCAGGGACACCCCTGACGCTGGAGATGAGCACTGGGCTGTACTGGCTGGTGATGGTTATTTCACCAGGAGGCAATTGGACCAGCTCTTCCCTGCCATGACCATGCTGTGAGCCCAAGCCCAGCATAGCCAGAGTCCCAGGCGGTCACAGCTGTGCTCTCTGGGCTGAAAGCACTGCACAGGAATTGACCGAGGCCCTGCCCACGCTCCCTTCCCTGGACACTGGCTCCCTGCGCTGGGCTGGGGCAGGCACTGCCCATCACCACCTTCCCTAGAAATCCAGTCACAGACCCTCCTGTGGACCCAGGCGGATGTATAAAGGGAGCAATTAATTATGCTTCATTACCTCTGCCAGGCTGGACCAGCAGAGACAGTCAAGCCTTGGGGAGAGCAGGGAGCTGGGAAGTTTGGATGCCGCACTCGTGGGAAAGAACTTTCCCAGTGAGTGGTCCCTGTGATGTCTGGGCCACGTGCCCCAGCCCACTGCAGGCACTCCCAGATGACAGCAGGCAGCTGCCTGCTCCAGCCCGGCCTCCCAGGGCTCTCTCACAGCACCCCCAAACCCTGACTGCCCAGCGGCTGTGCCAGGCACCATGGGGAGCTATAAGGAACATCCAGGGGTATTCCTGAGCAGCAGCATCTCACAAGGATGGACAGATGCCTCACAAGGACAGCAAGACTGAACTAGCCCCTGGCACAAGACTCCCCTGAGGGTGTAGCTGCTGGGAAGGTCACAGCCAGGAGAAAGCACTGAGTGAAAAGGCTGAAAAGCATTTAGCATGATCTGCCCATTCCAGAGTCCCCAAATTACCTAGGTTGTGCTGGCACAGCCTGCAAACCATGGCCAAACCACTGCTTAAATCCTGAGGGGTTGGTTCAGCAGGGATCAGCCAAGTCTGCTTCCACCCAGAGAGGCGCCACAGGCAGACCAAGACAGGCAGTGAACCCTTCATTAGACACCATGCAGGACCATCTGTTCCAGAGCTATAAACCTGTTTTCCCCACAGAGCATCACAGGAGAGGGCAGCCAGGAGGCCACAAGTGAGGAGAGAGTCTCTTCCATGGGCTCAGCCCTGTTCCTACAGGAAGAGACTTGCTGATCCATTCACATCCTGCATTCCCCAACACACCTGACTCTGGGGACACCCCCCATTCAGTGCCCACCCGTGGTTACAGTCCTGCTCACCCCTCTGGAAGGAGCCCTGTTCCCAGCTCAGGAGCATGCCTAGCTGCCTTTCCCAGTAGGGGAGGTGTTAGAAGCATCGCCAGCCCTTCTGGAGCTGCTAGCCAAGGAACTCAAGGGTTTCTAATTACTGCACCACAGCAGAGTGATCCTTCCACCCCAGCCTGGAAAAGAGCAGGGGAACGGTTCCGGCCACATTGTTCTGCTGTATTTAAGACCTGTGTGGGACAGTCAGCGAGGCTCCTCATCCCCATCCCCTCCTTCTGACACACACAGATGACTCCAGGCGCCAGCCAGACCTCGCTTAGAGTCACAGAATCATTTAGGTTAGAAAGACTCGCTAAGATCATCCAACTGTTAAACCCCTGTCAAGGCCACCACTAAACCATGTCCCCAGGTGCCACATCTACACATCGTTTAGCTACCTCCAGAGACTGTGACTCCACCACTTCCTCACCCAGCCTGTTCAAAGGCTTGACAGCCCTTTCAGTGAAGAAATTTTTGCTAATATCCAACCTAAACCTCCCCTGGTACAACTTGAGGCCATTTCCTCTTGTCCTGTTGCTTGTTACTGGAGAGACTTGCCCTGTTCTGCCTCCCCCAATGTGACACTGCCACCCCAGAGTGACACAGAGCCATGGCTCAGGTACCTACCCGCACTCCATCCCCAGCACAGGTCCCACTGTGCCACTGGGAAGAGCAGAGCTAACAGCACCTGGTGCTCTGCAGGATTCCCTCTCTGGCTGTCTCACTCTGGTGTCTGCCACATCCCAGCACTCATCAGGGAAAACGAGCACCAAAATGTTCCAAAGTCATCAGAGGAATCCCGAGTCAAAATGGCTGGAGTAAGTCCCCTAAAAACAAGCTCTTTGGCAGGAAAAGTAACTATCAAGGAATCTCTTCTCTGGAAGAAAAGACACTTCATAGGAAGCTTCTCTGGTGGCCACAGCACACAGAGGACACCAACAAACAGGCCTCAGAGAGGTGCCACCTCCTGCCTGGAAAGACAAAGACAGAAGACCAAGTGGCTAAAACACTGCAGTGACAGATCCTCTTCTCCACCCACAAGAAAACTTTGTGGTTTGGGTTTTCCTGGTGCCAGCCCCACCATGGACTAAGAGCTTCAGGAAGCCCATGTGCTCACTCAGGAGCTGTCGGTGTCACAATGACAGAGACAGGATCACTCTGGTCCCTCGGGCTCCCGCTTGTGTGGGGAGAAATTCATGCTGTCCGCAGCAGGAATGGGAATTTCCTCTCTCAGCCATCAGTCTGGACAGGGATTGTGTTGTTTGATCCCAGTGGAACAAGATTAATTTGGTTTCCAGGAGGTAGGAAACTCAGTGTTGACTTGGGTGGATGGAGACAAATCCAGATACTCCTGGTCCACACCCCATAAAGCATCTGCTTGGTGAATATAGGGAGCCTGCAGGACCCCAAAATAGAGCTTGGGAAGAGAACTGATGGATCCAAGAGGCACAGCCAGCTCCACAGTGCTTCCAGGATTCGAATGTCTCTTTCCTTCTCCACAGCCAGTCACCGCCCATTCATGGTGGGGATGAGCTGTGTCCATTAGTGGGAAGGAGCCATTTACTTTGGGAATTAAGAAATCCCAAACTTCCAGGCCTGCAAGGTCAGACTCTCTCAGGACTGTTCCTCTGGCTTTACCAGAAATGCCCTTAGGGGAATGGCGTCTCCTCTAGGTCTGGCCAAAATCAGAAGCTGCAGGAGGGCACAGAAGCCAAGAGCTTTGCATTTTATAGGAAATAAAGTTTAATTGGACTTTTCCCAGCTTGCTAATGGGTTTGGGCTGTCTGTGAAGTTAAGGATGGTTCTTGTCTTCTCCAAAGAGGCTTGTCAACTCCCAAGGCTGCTGATGATGAACCAACCCCTCTCCAGGAAAGGGGACCCATGGCCAAACCTGTTCAGCTGCCCAGCTCATTTTTGAGACATGGAGAAATCAGGCAAGGACCGAGGCAGAATGAGCCAACCCAGGAGGCTGTGAAGGGCAGGAGCAGAGAACAGCAGACAAGCAGTGCAGGATGGTGCAGAGGGAAGGAGAAGCCGGGACAGGTGAAGTAATTTGATCAAGGTCACAGAACAGGGGAAGGAGCAGTTGGGCACTCCTTGGTGCCAGATCAGTCTGTTCTCATGCTTCCAGATCATGATCCTCTCCTTGCTACGTTCATTCCCTGGTTCTGTGTTGGTGATGGGTGTATGGCAGCACATGAAGGTGCTCATGGCCACTCCCCCTGGCCCAGGAGGAGGCCTGAGGCTGTTAATTCACCTGCTGAGTGGTGTCACTTTAGAGACCCTCCCCACTGCAAGATACTGCCCTGTTCCCCTTCTCAGCTCTTTGCTCTCAAGAAAAGCTTTCTAGACCTGACCATGGGATCACCCTCCACACCAGGGAGGCACCAGGAGGGTTCAGCCACTGGTCCACCCAGACACAGCAGACCTGGACACAGTCTGAGCAGTTCCCAACAAATAAACAAATCCAAAATAACAACCCAGGGGTGTGAGCTTTGTTTGAATGTGACAGCAATGTGCTTCAGCAGCCTGGGTCCTCTTTGATACTTGCTCTGTGCCTGACCTTGGGCAAACTCCTTCACCAGACCATGCCTCGGTTTCCCCACACTCACAAGAAAAAAGTGATGCATTTGGCCTTAGCAGGGTGTTCTGGTACAAAGACATCAGCAACTCAAAAAGGTCCTTGTACTCTCCCACTCCACAGGGATACCCCTCAGCAGAACAGCTATACAGAAGCTGACACAAACTCCGCAGCTCTCTGAATTCCATGTTTTCTGGTTCGGGTGTCCCTGACCCCAGTTTCCCACAACATCTCCCAAACCACAGAGAAGTGCAAGACCCTCATCAAACCCCTCACTCTCCCCACTCCATGCCAGACCCCAAACAACCCCCACAAGGGCCACAAGCTCCCCTTCTCAGGTGCTGTGACCCTGCACTGCTGCAGCCAGGGGCCCCCCAGGCGACATCCCGCTGCCCACCCCACTGCCAACACCTCCAGCAGCCTGAGGCTGCAGGACCTCCCACCCAGGAACCCCTACCCCAGGAACCCCATCCTGAGTCTGGGCCTTGCCAATCCCCCAGACCCCACCCTCTTTGTCCCCTCTCCANAGGGCCACAAGCTCCCCTTCTCAGGTGCTGTGACCCTGCACTGCTGCAGCCAGGGGCCCCCCAGGCGACATCCCGCTGCCCACCCCACTGCCAACACCTCCAGCAGCCTGAGGCTGCAGGACCTCCCACCCAGGAACCCCTACCCCAGGAACCCCATCCTGAGTCTGGGCCTTGCCAATCCCCCAGACCCCACCCTCTTTGTCCCCTCTC
>VZTE01003578.1:0-20470 GCA_013397775.1 Eulacestoma nigropectus
CCAGGCCCCCTCTCCGCCTCTCTCCGCCGCTACCTGCGGTCACGGCCCCTCTCACATCCCTGCCGGGAGCGGTGAACCAAGAGGAGAGGGGGTCGGGAGAGGCCGGAGCTGGCGGTGGGAGGGGCCGGTGCCCGTGCGCTCCAGCGCCATGAGGGGAGGGGAGGGGACGGTACGGGACGGGACGGGACGGGAGGGGAGGAACCGGCAGCGCAAGGCGAGGCGGTGTCCCGGGCCCGTCCGGCCCCTCCGCTCCGCGGTTCCGGCAGCGGCCGCCGGAAGGGGCGCGGCCCGGCCCCGAGCCCCGCCCGCCGCGGGTCACATTCCCCTTCCCGCAGCCCCGCCTCTCCCGGGCTGGCGGCATCCCCGGGACGGGGGCAGGCTCCCGGCAGACTCTCGAGTCCCTCTGCCGCCGCCCTGCAGTCGGGATAAGTCATTCCCGCGACCCACTCTGGGCGGGCGCCCCTGCCAGCATCCGCGCTGCGCAGATTTTACACTCACAGATTTTACACGCACAGTCACAGAATGGTTTGGGTCGGAAGGGGACCTTGAAGATCATCCAGTTTCAACCCACCCTGTCGTGGACAGGGACACGTTCGACTAGACCAGCTCGCTCAAAGCCCCATCCAGCCTGGCCTTGGAACACTTTCAGGGATGAGACATCCACAACTTCTCTGGGCAACCTGTTCCAGCTCCTCATTACCCTCACAGTACGGAATTTTTCCTAATATCTAATCTAAAACATACCCTCTGTCACTTTGATACGATTCCCTCTTGCCCTGTCACTACATAAGTAGTCTTGCCCCATCTTTCCTGTAAGTTCCCTTCAGGTACTGGGAGGCTGCAATTAGGTCCACCCCGAAGCCTTCTCTTTTGCAGGCTGAAATAAACACAAGCTGTTTGCAGTAAGGGAGAGAGACATTTTACTGGGCCAGGTAAAGGGAATGGTTAATGAATCGATTTAATCCAAGTCACCCACTCTCAGCACGTGCTTTACAACCCAAACTGCTTTAATCTCATACTAAGTAAATGGATAAATACAGCTAGACAAGTATTTGTCCTTGGCACACAGCAAGGAGTCTTTGAAACAGTCATAACAAGCATCAGGCTCAGAGGGTACTTTGGTTTCTTCAGGACTATCTCTGAGTATGCTTTACGCAGCTGCCTTTATTTACATTAAGTCTGAACAACCAACGCTGCCAAAATACCTATGGTAGCTCCACACGGAAGATGCAGCTCTGCCTCTTTCAAAATGAGACAGTTTTGTCACATCCCTTAGTGACAGCAGTTCCAATTTTTTTAGCCTTCTCAGGATTTGTGTTGACATTATCCTAGTCTGCACAAGCAGCTGCTTCATTTTTGCTAAACCTGGAAAGACCTGGAAACAAAACCACTCTTGGCTTTCCTTCGTGGGATACCTGTAACAAAGCCACTCCTCATCACTTCACCCGCTGTGTTGTATCTCATTAAAAATGGTCCCTCACTCTGTCTCAAAAATTAAATTTCTACACCGCTCAAAGCACATGGATAAATGTTAGGCCTATTTTATTCTCTAAGGCAACATTCCATTCCTCATTATAAAACTAATCTAGTGTTCTTTACATGAACTTTCCACTTACAAAATAGTTTCATATGTGTGTAAATATAAAAATATACTTTAATATATAAAAGCTGCTAAGCAATTTACAGTTATTACCTAAGTAATGACACAGTAGGACACTGGCTTTTCTGTGTTTTACCGAAAGATATGAAAACTGTGAAGTCTTTGAAAAAGTTAACAGCTGGTAAAAATGGTTTCTCAAATGGATTAAAAAATTAAAACCTCCACCACCTAAACCAATACAGTATAAACAGAAGCACCTAAGTACTGATAGCTAGGTTCAAAGTTTAAAGGAGCTGTAAGAACTTCATGTGCCTGTGATCATGCTAAGTGCTGATAACGTGTATGTGTACATATTCCCAACTTAAACAAGAGTAATATCTGAAGCAAGTCAATTTAGTCTTCCCTTTCCACTCTTGTCTCCCTCTGCTCTCCTCCCTTCAAAGACACCTCTCAACCAAGCTAAAACAATAATGAATAAATACCTGAAAATATTAACTGGACTCCTTTAAACATTTTAGACCCTTGTGGAACTTCAGTCATTCTGTTAATCCCCTTCCTTGTGTTTCTTCAACTGCTAGTTCTGCTTAACATACATACATCTGTTCACACTAAGTATGAATTCAAGTGCTTTCAATTTGGCACAAAATTTGGCACATTAAATATTTACTTTAAAGCCAAGGGTTGTGCTCAATAATGGAAAATACTCAAACCATCTCAGAGTAATTTACAACAGCACAGTATTTCAGGCATGTTTGCTGAGCATCTGGCAAGAACTCCAAGCATGAGAATGGTGGTAACCTGCCTAATTTAACCCATTCTCATAGAGTAATTAATCTGTGCAAACCATCCTTATGCCCAAGGAATTTCATGAGAGAGGTCAGTGTAGGTACTTTTGCATGGCTATGGACAGGATTTTTCAGGGCTTAGTATCTCCTATGTATATAAACATCTTGTGAAGTTTAAAAGGGCAAAGAGCAAAAATAAACCTGTACAACCTCAGGAAGCTCTGACAGGGTCTCTGGTGACCACTTCCCTGCTGTGTTTGATGAAGACAGCTCAGCAGAACAAAGAAACCACATCTGTGAGTCTACTTGTGCGACATCTACAGCGTCACTTACACGGAACTTAAGGGACTCTGCTTAAGACTTAAACTTGTAGAACAAACATCACAAAAATCAACAGGATTTTTTTTTTCTTTTGACACAATGAGATTTTTGTCTTTAACACTCTCCCCACACAAACTGTGTTGCTGAGATAAATATGCTTAGGATTGATTATGTCCCAGACTTTCAACAATACCAGTGGTGTAAATGGCACATTTGCCTTTACCACAATGCTGATGCCTCAGAGGTCTAGCTCCTGAGATGCACAAGACAAGAATAGATAGCTGAATTTTCTTGCTAACAACATACAGACTCCTTATCCTACCTACTTAAAAATCAGAGATACTGCATGCAGAAGTGAAAGTCTTTCTAATTTCCTAGTCTATCTTTGTACATCGCATTAATATCATCAATACTTTTACAAATAAAATTGCAGTAAAAAATCCATACCCATCTTTTCCACTGCATACATTTAATATTGTTGAGGAGCTAGTTTCCTTGTTTAAAGATAACTTTGAATTTTGACTGGCAGTTATATCAATGCATCCCTGTCATGGTTTGACGCTGGCTAAGCGCCAGGCACCCACAAAAAAACCATCTACTTACTTTCCTCTGCTATAGCTGAGCCGAGGAGGGGGAATTGAAAACTTCATTTTCATGAAATGAGATAAGGATTATTGAAAAAAAAAACTTTAAGGCAAAACAGGTTTAAAACTTAAACAGTATAAAGAAGATTTATTATTAACAGAATTAAAAGTAAAAAGGGTAATGAGAACCAAAGCAAACTTTCAGAACACCTTTCTTTCCCAGTCCCTCTCTCTTTCCACCGACCGCGCAAGGAAACAAAACATGGGGTTTTGGTCAGTATTTCACTTCTTAAAAGTCTTTCTTCAGTATGCTTAAGGAAAAGGGTTTCCTTTGCTGTGCCGTGAGAGCCTTCTCATGGGAGATAGTTCTCTGTGAACTTTGCTAGTGTGGTTTTAACTTTCACGAGCAACAGTCCTGCCCGAACCTGCTGCAACTTGAGTCCCTCCTGTGGGCCAAGCAGCCTTCCCACAACTGCCTAGCATGGGTCATTTTAGTTCATGGGGTTTAGTCTTTTAAGGATGAGCTGTTCTAGTTTGGAAGCAAAGGCTCTCTTCTTCTATCTAAAAGCAAAGGTCATCTCTCTGAGTTCCTCACTAGATTACAGTTTTTCAGTATCCACATGCTCCAGCGTAAGTACTCTTCTTCATGGGCTGCACATGGATCTCTGCACCCCCTCATGCACCTCATGAATTATAGGGAAACTGTTTTATTATAGTCCTCACCACGGCTCACAGGAGAATCTCAGCTCCGGCACCTGGAGCACCTCCTCCCTCTCTTTCTTTTCACTGACTTTGGTGCCACAACGTTGGTTCTCCTCACGTGTCTTCACTTTTCCTTTTTCTCTGACTTGGAAGAAAGTTGGTGTCTGTAAGTTGCAGTTGAGAGGTTGATTTCGTCCGGGCTCCGCATCGGAGAATTGCTTGCCATGTCTCTCACTGCTGGCCGCGTGGTCCCTGCCAGCACTCCACGAGTGGCTCCGGTCTCGGGAGGGCTCTGGCCGCGCAGTCCCGGTCTCGGGAGGGCTCCGGCTGCGCGGTTCTGGCCTTGAGAAGGCCCCAGCTGCACGGCCCCTGGCAGCCCCTGCCGGGATGGGCCCCAGCAACCACCTCACCAACCCTCGGGAGAAGAAAGAGAGCTTCCCGCGGTTTTTCCTTTCTTAAATATGTCATCACTTGTCTAATTGGGCTAGTAACCTGACTTCCGCAACTGGCTCTGTGCCGGACATAGAAGTTTCGAGCAGCTTTTCTCTCGCCACCAAAAACCAGGCTGTGTTAAACCAACACAATCCCCTAAAACACAAATGCATAGAATGAAACAGTTCTTAACCATAAATCCCACCATTAAAAAAACCCCAGCCAACCAAAATCTAACACACACACACAGAGACTCTAAGTTATGTATTTGCCATACATAGGAAGGGGCTAGGAACTTCAGATGAAGAATGAGGTGGGCAGTCACTGTAATTTTCCAAGCAATTCTTTCTACAGAGAACTATTATGACGGACAGTAAATTAGACTGGTGACACAGACTTCTTTATAGCTGTTGCCACTCAATGCACACCCAACTGTGGAGCAGTAAATCTTGAAATAAAAGCTCTAGCAAGTAACCAATGTCCAGCAATGCAGGAACAGAGCACATGTTAACCCTGAAGATACAGTTTGAAGTGATTCAAGCCCCAGCAAGACTTCTCTTCTGCCAGAGAAGTCTTCATTCTACCAATGAAGACATTAAGACTACAGCCTGCTGGTAGATTCTGGTATAGGACAACTGTGCCCTTTGTGGGCCAACTGATCTGTAGCCATGCAAGAACCTGCTATTCTGATTAAAAGAAAAGCTGCTATTTTATGAAAGGGTAATGGAAATAGTTTAGGCTTATGAATTGGAATTAGCCTGTAAAGCAGCTAAGTGTGTGGGAAACTTGACTTCCTCCCCACCCCATTTGATAAAGACGAGTAACAAAACAAGCATTGAACTAGAAATAAATCATTTATTTAAAACAATACAGGTTAATAAATAGATTAGTTATCAGAAAACTTAATAAATAGCCTTTTATAATTTACACAAGGCAAATACAACATGCCTATAACTATGTTTTAAAAAGCAAAGAGAGTAAGCTTGACTTCTAGGCCATTAACAAATCTATATATACATTATTTGGAAGCTAATAAAATAAACCATTTTTATGTAATCTGTAGTAACTATATTGCAAGAGCATTGAAGCAACCAAACTCGACACCATATTTTTGTTGCCAACTACCTTTTCCCCATATCCTATTAGAACTACTTTTTACATACCAGGAAAAAAACAATAGGGAAAATAAAAAAAAAGAGAAAGTTCCACAGTTGAAAAAAAATTGACTTAAAAATACCCCTTTTGTGTAATATTTTCCACTCTATAGAGCAACTGTCTGGGGAGGGGTGTGGACATGGGAGGACCCAGCACAACCACGAACAATAAAGAAACCTCAAACTTATTTGCAGCTTTTAAAAAAAGATTTCTTAATCCGTAACATTTCAACACTGCTGTCTGATACACTTGGGCACTCGTAATGATAACTGTTGACAGCATTGGTGCCTAACACAGTACACACTAAAATTCTGCGTTCTGTAAGCCCACAGATAGCACCAAAGAATTATTATAAAGATAACAGGTAATAGATAACCATTTGATAATGCTTGATTTAACAGTAAAACTTCAGCAGTTACGCCATCTCAAGACAACCAAGGAATATCTGTAGAATCCTTGATGTCTATTTATGAAACAAGAATGTGAGGGCGGTACAATGTGCAAACAACTTCCCATTTAAAGCACCCCCTATTTATTAACTGCAAATTTCTTCAAATACAAACCCCGTATTTTTTTTTAAATAAAATGAAAGCTAAACCTCACTTTCTAGTGTTTCAACAACTTAATCCAGTGTTTCTATTTTTCAGTGCTAGTTACTTCAAAAAAATACATATGTTCCAATATAAATCAATATTATTAATAGGAAGCCTCACTTGTCAAACTGTGATATGACAGGTTCTTATTAATGTTAGTTGCAGCTCACTAATAAATAGGCTCTATTTACACATACAGAGTCCTGGAAAGTCAATACAGCAGATAACTTGTTTAGATATTTTTCTTTTTTACAGAAGTATTTAAGGTGTAACAAATGTGGGTTTTTGGTTGTATCAAAAAGGCTTCTATTCTCCTACTGAACATTTGCGGGATTTTGTGTTTGACACCTAATAGAGATCGTGACTGACAAATGCAAGTCCTCTATACACTGAAGGGATAATGATCAAAGAGCTATCCTCAAGTGAGTACCAAGTAACTATGTTTGACAAGTATAATAGAAGTCAGACACATGGAGTGAAGCGCCTTTCATATGGATTTGAACGCAATTCAAATGCATTTCACCACTGTAATGAGTCCACTTTTGGTACGTGTAGCCTCTCCCACTTCTACTTTGGAATCAGAACTGAAGTCATCTGGCTCGCAGCTATCAATGGACATAACACAAAGAGAACGTGAAAAGGGCAGACCCATGAGGGACGCCAGAGCTCAGGAGACAACTATGCACATTTGCTCCCTGAGATGATGGAACTCAGATATCTGTCTTATTCAAAGTGCTTACTTGTCAAAGGGGTGGAAAAAAAGGGGGGAACAGCTAAAATTCAACTTCAACAGTGCCTCCTTTTAAATCAGAAAAGCAACGAGACTAAAAAAGGTAGGACACCTAGAAAGAGGAGGGCGTGGGATGGAGGGGGAAAGAATCATATCAACAGTGACAACAGAAAATGCTAATACATTTCTAAAGTTAGACCTGAACCAGATCCAGGTACAGCAGAACTTGAAAGAACACTGCTACACACTGAACAAGGTAGCAAAAATAAATCTTTCAATTACTTAGCATTCAAGAAGTAAAAGGCTGCAGATACAAACGATGTGCAAGGCCACGAGAATTTCTTTCACCTTATGTGCTGGCTTTTGACATCTCTGTTTTAAACATCAAGGTTAACTAGGTATTTCTAGAAAGCTCATCACAGATGAGGAGCAGCTGGGGAGAAGTAAAGAAAACTATGCTGACATTTGTCAGTGGTAACGATGGTCAGAGGACCACAGAACATGGTTGCTACTTTATTCTTCCTCTGCATAGTGAGCACTTACCAAGTAAACTTCGTGTGGTGCAGAAAATGTCAAGGTTTAGACAGGGCAATCAAGTTATTTTGAATTCTAATATCTACTAATAATTTGCATATGCATCTAACATACTAGGACAGGCACTTTATAAATAATTAAGAATTTTAAAACCAACCAAGACAAACAAATGTGGCCAAAGGATGAATAAGATGAGACCACAATCATTTCCATTCTGACCTAAAGATTTTCACAGAAGTCTTCAGAGATTAAAGGCTAATACAAAATGAACATACAACTCATGAACTCCGAAGCTGAATTTTGAAAAGACAACTCGACTGCTTCAGAAAACAGATAACATTGTTTTAAGAAGTAGGTTAGTACAGGTCTTGTAACCTGTGTGCAATTCCAGGTTCAGTCAGAAAAAAGGAAATTATTATGACAAAATATAACTGTTTGCTGAGAACCAAGACACCATCTTCCAATCAAAAATGGAGGCTAGTTTAAACAGATTTCATAGCCCAATTACCCTCATCTACAATTCTCAAACTTTCTACAAACCTTGCACAATATTTGAAAATCCATGAAGATGGTCTTTTCTCTGCTAGTGCTACTCTATTTCATTAAGATACCCAGTTACTGTGTGCTGGCCTATAACAATGCACATTTCTGCCAACTCAGAGCTATTCCCCTGCAACATGGAGTTTTAAAACAAGCTTGCTAATAACATAGTAGGGCTCTTACTCCCTCAGAACAGTCCCTTCAAAATACTAAATCTTTTAGATTCACTTTCGTGATTATTGCTGCCATTAGTAGGGCTTATAGCATTCATTTTAAATGAAAATGGAGGCTGAGTTTTAAGGAAACATCAATGCAGGTCAACAAAAAACATCGCGAGAGCAGACAGTATTACTCCCCACTAATCAACGTCCATGTTCCTGTCAGGCAGCAACAAAGCTAAACTCATGACTTCTGGATAAAGTGGTGTGAATTTTCTCAAATACTGTCTTGTAATCACATTGGGATTTTCTGTTTTTCTCAGGAGATGTTCTGATCTAGAGATGTTGAGTTCCACTGTACTCTTCCATTATTGTACTTACACAGAAACAAACATTCACTGCTTTTCAAGCTTTCAACTTTTTGACTCATGATGTTTTAGCTACCAAATATAAGTAGAACATGAAATTACCTATTTCATTCTTTAACATATCAATATTCTCTAAATGGTTTAAACGGAATTGTTCGGAGTCATCCCCATCATAGCTTAAGCTGTCTGTACTATTTGTCAAAATATTACAACTGAACCATTCACACAGGTCTATGAATTACTGATCTGAATGCATGTCCCTCTCAGTTACCTAAAACTCCGCTCTCTGAATGCTTTATGTTTTCAGTCTTTAACCTCCTTTTCCCATGTTACAAGAGCATCAGACCATCTTTTTTGAGCTATGAGAAATCTCATGCTCTTCTCTCTCTTAAATTTCTTTTTTTTTTTGTGGTCCCTATTTATTAGCTGTTTCACAAAACGGTCTCCTGCATTTAGTCACTAAACTAAAATAAAGGTAGTATGCTGGACTGATTTCAACACTCCTCCTCGTCCCAGTAGGACTATGAGTTTTTCAGAAGCTGTCAGGATATCCAGGGGTTTCAGTTCGGTTTGTAAATCCTTCCAAATCATATAGTCCTTCTAGATGCTTAATATGTTTAGAATTTGAATATAGTCCAATATTGTAGACAGTGAAATTGAATTATTAAACCAGTATAGGCCATCTGAAACAAATACATTCACAATTATGCAGTATTTTTTGATTGCAAAGGCACTGAAACAGTTCTGAGCTGCTTACAAATAAGCCACCACGTAGGCAATGAGTGTGCATCATTTCCACATCCTTCACAGTCTTTCTACCTGCTCCCAATTAAAAATTCTCAGGTGAATGCAGTATGTCTTAACGTGTGTAAGTTACGAAGAAAAAATGCGTACCGGGACACTACCATGAGCTGATAAGTAATTAGTGAGAGATATTTAAGGGTCCACAGTTCTGTATAAAGAATTCAATTTAAAACTCCCCTGTGTCTTCACCGCATGGCAGACAAAGTTGCTAAGACAGTCACCAAAAAGAACAAATCTGCAGTCCATGATCCAACCAACATTTGTCTGAGAATTCACAGCCTTGACGGTGAAGACATTGCTATACTGAGATTCACAAATTGTTCCACTTACTTTCCCCTCCTTATTTTAAAGTATACATCACTTATGATGAAAGGTATCAGATTGAGTGCATTAGAAACTGATGTCTTCTGCCCACAGAAATGGTACCTCAGAAGACACAATACAAGCTTTCACACAGGTCTGTCAGAATATTCACAGAGCTTTTCTGATGGACTACCTTTTACAGTGAGGAAATACATCGGTCTCTATGCTGACTCAATCAGTAGTTCCAATTAAGGTCATTTATTGTGTTGACTGGGTTACATGGACAGCTGTTCTTTTGAAACTGGATGGAGGCCTCCAATTCATTTCACATAGGCCACCAAGTTGTCAGAGGGTAGTTACCAACCTGAATCCTATTTGAAACAATGACCTAGAAATGAACAGCTCTGCATCCTTCCCTGAGCCATCCAGTTTCCCCTCAAAAATATTTTAATCTGTCTTCATGTTAGGTTTGTTTAAATCTCCAATATTGAAGTTGAATTCCTTGAAGACTTGTATAAGAACAATTCCAATAGATACTGTGGTGAATCCACAAGCCATTCCCAAAAAATCTACGACTCCGACATTACTCCATTCCCTGAAAAGGATGGCTGAAGCTAGCAGGACTAGGGTGGTAAACACAACGTAGTAGATGGCACCAAACACAGAGGAGTCAAAACACTCCAGTGCCTTATTGATGTATCTGAACTGAATGATAATGCTACATCCTAATACTGCCAGAAGTACCAGACAGAGGTACAGAGCCCTTTGACTTGATGGGTTATTGTGAAAGATATCTTGAGCAGCCAGCCCAATGCCTTTTGTGCTGGGAACAGTGAAACTGCCCAACAGGGAGCAAATACTGATGTAAACCATAATATTAGTAGGTCCATGAGCTGGAGCTATCCAGAAGATAAGCAGGAGAAGCATTAGCAGCACTATGCAGAGATAACCCACGAAAACTGGAAAACAAAAAGAAAATGTGAAGGTGAGAGCTCTTGGTCTTTTAAAGATTTTAGCAGGCAAATCATGTCCTAGCAGTGAACTTCAGGTATACATCACAATTAAGATTTGCTATTGAATATAGATCCAAATCACTGAGCTTCCAGAAATATTGGCATCCACAACTGATGATGTTGTCATGTTCTTTGGAAAAAACAGTCACGTAGAAAATTACATGCTGTTGCACATTTGAAATGGATTTCAGATGGCTTTTTAAAATCTTACTCTCTTTTCCATCAGAACTATACTCCTTTAAGTCTTCTATGACAGACAGGGGATAACACCTCATTCGTTAACGGTTCATTAAGGCACAGTGTGCCATTAATCCCACAGCGTGTGGATCCAGCAAAGAGCTTAAACATGAAGTTAGATCCCACTAAGGTGAGTAAGGACAGAACAAACATGAGGCCATATCATTTACATTATACCATCAGTACACAGACATGATCAGTGAAAAACATTTCATGCTTTAGAGTTTTAAAGAAATATATAGCCAATTCACTTTGTTCAGATTTAAATGGTAAATTTAGACCAAGGTATTAGTTTTCTTTTCTTTGTTTGCAGATTTTTTGAATACCTGATGTTATGAGGTTTGAGTTTCTCTTGCTTAAAGCAAATACAAGAAAAACAATACTTGGCAGTTTAGCTCTTAAGCAAGAAAAATAAACATGGGCCTGGAATATATTAGCACCAGTATGTGTCCTCCAGCAGCTGGTGAGACAGAACAGGCATTTCAGTGTATGTCTCAACAGCCTATTTCTACATACCTTTATTGTGCAAAGAAATCTGGGAACATAACTGGTATTCAGTATAAACTTTTAATTAAAAAAACATGGAGAAACAAAGGAGAGAAGAAAGTCAGTATTTTTTGGTTTTGTACAAAACAACTTAAATTGAGATCCTAGATTTATACTTTTCTTCTCTAAATAGCAATACACTTTTTCATAATGTTATAAAATTACAAGTTCAACTGGCCATCGTTCTGAGCTTGCTGTGCAGGATAATGTTTTCAAAAGTATCCATGTTCTCCTTTCTGCACACATGTCCCAATAAATATGACAAGTTCTAAGTAGAGCAGGGCATAGCTTTGTTACACAAAACCTGTACTGGTTTGCCTCTGCTACGTCATGATTTCTTCAAAAGTCAATTTGACTACCTGTTAGAAGTGGTACGCCTCTTTCTCAAGCATGCTCTTGCTCAACCTCAGAAAATCATTATGAATTAATGAAAAAACAAACTACCTGGATTTGTAAGCTTCTCTTCAAGTTCAGCCTGAGTTGTTACACTCTCGGACTTCGGGGAATGGATAATGAGAACAACAGACCCAGCGCAGCTCAGCAAACATCCCAGCTTGCCAAGAATGTTCAGCTTCTCTTTCAGTAAGTAAGAAGCTAAGATGGACCTTTGACAAAGAGGAAGAAAAACAGAAGTTTGACTACATCCTGCTAATAATGTTCTAACAGTGCAGTGCCATATGAATTTCCCTTTTAAAGGAATACTATAAAATGTTGATGAATTCTCAAAATGTATTTCTGACTTATCTGAGGAAAGATTCATCCATTTGCAGTTTTACTCAATCCTTGACATCTCACCTCAGGAAAAAAACCCAAAACAACACAACAAAACAAGACACAAACCCCAACAAAACTCCTAGCCGTAACACCCCAAAGAACAAAACCACATCACCCCCTCAAAACCACCTCCAAAACAACTGAAGCCCTCCAAACCAGACATCTGACTCCGAGGCAGACATCTACCCATTACCAAATTGTCGAGCTGTCACAAAGCCCCATTTTATAGGTGCTAAGCAGTCATGAGATAAAAGTGACCTTTGGTTACAAAGATCCCAGGACTTGGCTCAGACATGTAGCTGACCAAAATAAGCAAAAATACGTGTCCTAGGATAAAATAACGGGTGGTACTTAGAGCACCATCAGTGTGTTTCATAGTGATAGAACTAAAGACAGACATGAAGCAATGCCATCTACACACTGAAGCAGATGACCAATGCAGTCACAATTCAGCAGGCAACAGAAGAATCTTGAGGCAATGCACAGGTTTGTTTTTAAAGAGTTTTGCTTTTTCATTGCAGTAATTCCACAACTGTAGTTCATCTATTCACAAAACATTAGTTGCATATTAAACTCCCTAAACTCACTGCCTTGTCTGTGCCTCCTACAAACATAACTTCTAAGAAGCTGGGGGCATGCATATGCAAGGAACTCCCTTGCTTCGGGAAGGGGCCACATCCAATGAAATGAAAATCAGCATCAATAAACACGTGGGCTGTGGATAGCAGGGTAATGACTGTGAGACAAAAGGAAAGATCTACATAGTAAGGGAACTGTGAATAAGAGAATAGGCAGAAGAGTCCAGAACAACCACAGAGAAGGGAGGAAAAAAAACGTTTATCTGTTTCAAATCACAGTGATAGCTAAAGCAGAAGATACTCAGGAAAACCCTTCTTCACCATTGCTTCCTCCCAGCCCAGCTTTCCTAGGGAAAACAGGAATAGGTGACATTTTAACACATCATGAACAGCCAGAAGCCTGACATTTCTCAGTGGACCTCCAGTGAGCACTGAGTCCATCTGATATTTTATTAAGTAGTAATGACATCCATAAGAACAAGAAAAGCAAACTCTTACCCGAATGGAACGCCAAGAGCTCCCAAGGGCGTCACTAGCACAGTTGGGACTGCAGTGTAGGCCAAGAAATTCCCTATTTGACCCAGTGCCACTGTCAAGAGAACCAGAAATAAGCCTTTAAACCCCTTTGTAAAAATAAGTAATCAAAACTTGCCCAATACTGTCTGGGAAAGACTGACCTAACTGGAAAACAGATGTTACAATTTGCTTAGTTCTGTTAATTTTGCACTTAAACAAAATTAAGTTTTTTATTTCTTAATACAGGATTTATATTTGCCGCAAGAGTATCCAAGTGGGAACAGTAAATAATCTCATTTGTAACTTCTCTTAGTTAAATATAAATACAAATATGAATTAGAAACACTCATGGATTATACTCAAATATCTCAGTATTACACTCAAATATTTGTATGAGGAGGGGTAAAAGTACATATCATCCATGGTTTCATCTTTAGAACATGCATTCATGTAAAACAAATGTACTTGATTATAGTTCCTAACAGCAGTGTTACTTTTTGGGGGGAAAATAAAGACAGTGCTGAGGAATCTTCTAATGAAATACTAAGCACATGCATAAGGGCTCTTCCACATACTACATCAAATTTTCACACTATGTAACATCTGAGTGCTGTAAAAAGAAGCCACAGCCACAGTAACAGCCTCAACCTTATTTTTCTTTCCTCCAGTAAAAGCAAATTCCTAGATATACCACAGTATTGCACATCACAGCTGTGATAACAGTTCATGTGTTCAAGTTTTCGGTTAAAAAATAAAAGCTGGATGGTTTTCCAAGCGCTGGCAAGTTTATAATAGGTCAACATATTTGCATAGTTACAGGGTCTGTGGTAACTGGCAAGAAGCTCGAGATTGAGCACAAATTACATACAGCTCAAATTTCCAGTTGCCATTAAAAGCCATTATCAGCATTTAAAAACATTTCAAGAATCCAAGATGTCTTTATGCTTAGGCTGGCACTGCCCTCAACTATCAAATATCGTTATTATCATCCAATTTTTTACATCTGCAAAGCACTGTGCAAACATTAATTAATTTACCAATTTAGCACACATTATCAGTAGAGCTGAAGACCTGTGTAACCTACAGGAAATATGAAGGAGACAAACAAACCTACAAAACAGAGGAGTGTGGCAAAATTATACTAATTAAATTCACTGAGGCTTTCTCTATGTGCAGGAGTGAGCTGGAGAAGTTGATGAGCAGCGTTTCCAAGGCACAAGAGACAGTGGTGGTCTCCCTGTCCTTGGGAACAGAGTAACTCGGTTATCAGCCTCAGGCTGTTTTGAGATATATGTGGCAACTCTGGCATTATCTTCAAGGCATCTGAAAGCATTGGGGCAGATCTTGGATGGAGAATGGTGCACAGCTGGCACTCTGCATTTCTGCAGATTACATACATTTCCAAATGACTCTGATAAAAGGTTGCTTTTTTTGGAGGTCAGGTGTCTTAACTTTCCATTGGAAGAACTCTTAACAGATGGCACCAACATCAATCCATAAAATAGGTCTCTGAAGCTTCAGTCAAAAGGAACATATTGTAAGGCAACTAAACTTACTGGTGGTTTTCCATACCACCATGGAGTAATAGTAACAGTCCCTTACCACCACCAATGACAGACCAGGACTAGTTAACACCAATTAAAAAAAGGATCTCAGTAATTGTTACCATCTACCTGATGTTGAGGATCTTTGCTGCCAACCTATCCAGTCCTCTCTGAACAGAAATTCCTCATCAGATACATCAATGCTGTAAGTCAAGACCTGACTTCAGTTCTTGAAGGCACACCAAGCTTTAAATTTGATAAACAAGTACCAGTACCCTCGAAGTTACTACAACACAAAACTTGATGCACATTGGCATGTCTCCATTAGCAAGGAGACCGGGAGTAGACCTGTACAGGAAAAGGTATCTATTCTAGGCATGTCAGGGAGTTTACGTCAGACTAACTTCAGCCTGCTCCCGCTAACTTAAAGTCTATTTGCAGCTCACACGCATTAAGTATGTTCCTAGAATTCATTTTCCAACCTAGTTTCATTTTAAAGACCAGGTCAGGAGCTCCAGCTCTGCTATGAAATGTGACATACAGCCCAATCTGTGGCGACAAACAGGAGATTAGCTTCACAAGTGTATTCCCCATCTGCAATAAAACACTAATGCAGATGTTTTCACTGTAAGAACCAGCCGCATCTATGCTGCTATCAAAACCTGCACTGAAACTAATTAATTAGCCAATTAATTAGTTTAATGCTCATTGAAATACCTGTACACATGCTGCAATCCCTCTTTTGACTACAGAGTAAGGAAAAGTCCCTTAGCAGAATCTGCAGCCCGCCCTCTGAAGTCTTCATTAATCAAGTGGATCCCAGGGCCCCCAAACAGTTGGGCAGCATTATGCTGAGTCAGCACGCCAACACAGAAACACCTATTCACCATCTGAACAAATACCATGAGAACAAGTTGATAGAGTTTATGTGGGTTTTGTTAGTCATCCAAACTCCAAATTCTCTGCTTGAGAAAATTATGTCAGCTGTTATCATTTCACCCAGATAACTGGGGATATTGCTAATTCCACAAGTAACACCTTTCCCCAAATAGCACCTTTCTCTGCATCCCATAGGTGCCTACCTGGCCCTTGCTATTGCTGCTTGTGACTGTGCTGCCATTCTGAGTCTATTAGATCCACAAGCAATTCTTCTTGCTCAGTTCCTCAGTAAAGCTAATGAGGTTTTCTTTTTAAATACCTGCATCTAGCTACTGGAAAAAAGCCAACTGATACCATTCCTTTCAGCTGTTTTGCCTTCACTCAATTCAGTCAACTCTTTTAAGCATGAAATTGTTTTCTCTGATTCACCAAGATAAGTCCTGTAATAAAACCTCCCTTATTTTAACTCCTCCTGCTCAGAAATTACAGATAGGAGCCTCAGGAATGATAAACAACAGTGGCTGATGCATAGATTTATTTCTACTTAGGCAGTTGTGATCCTGTCAGGGGAGGAAGCTGACAAAGAACTACTTAAACTCAGGTTAAATTAGCTGATGACTTTCTTCTGAAGCTCTGTCGGCTTCTACACTTCCTGTGAACTTTGTCCTTCAACGGGATCTATTAGTTTCCTTCCTTTTGCATAGCTTTAAAACAACAAAACCAAGAATCAGAGACTTACCTTGCTGCCACAAAACCAGGGGCAAAACTGGACTCGTATACTTCTCAGAAACAGCATCAGAACTTTCCAAATAATTCACAAAAGGCTGGATTAGAGTCTAAAAGTGGGGTATGATTCTAAGCTTGTGGGTAGAACTAGGGCTGATGTGTAAGAGGAGAAAGCTAGTTGCTCCCCATGCTCCAGATTCACATCAGAGAATGAACTTGGTGTTAGCAGAGTTTACAAAGATATTAAGGGTAAAATTACACTGATCTCATATCAGCACCACAGAAGGCTTTCCATAATCTTGTAGATTAAAAGCAAAACTGAAACTGTATCTGTTGAACTAGAAACCAAAAGAGTTTTTTTTTTTTTTTTTTAATTGAGGCGGGTTAAATGCTTTCTGATCTAAAACAACATGCTCAATGAGCCCTTTTGTGCAGAGCAACAATTTTTAATTCAGCTTTGACTTTTATTAAAAATTGAGCTGGCCAGTGCAATGCAGAGACACAAACCATGCAGGAACCCAGAGTCAGAGCAGTGTGTGTCTGCCAAGGGCTGCAAATACCAAATGGTTTGGGAATGTTGAAAGATGTCTGACTCATGTTTAGTACCAGCTCTTTGCCTTTGCAAACACCACCAGGCATGGTAGCCATGGTGGAAGTTTACTAAAAGTGCAATATTTCTAGGGATGGAAATTTCACGACAAGTGAGTATGAGAGTCAAGATGAAAACCCAGATTTCCTGATGTCTCGTATCACCATCTAAGCAAAGTTCTCTTAAAAAAAAAATTCAAACCTTTTAAGATACTTACTTGCAATAGTGCCCGACCACCATACTATATCAGTTAAGTATGAAGTACCTGGAAGTATAGGAAAATGTATTAGAATATTGGAACTATGAAACAACAGTCTCAGTTATTAAGGACCTTCACCTTAACCCTATTCTTCAAGACAACTGAATGTGAGGTAAAAAAAAGAAAAAAAAAGAGAGAGAACAATTTTGGATTTGGCTTATGTTTCCAAGTAAGACCTTCTTAAGACAATGTGTTGGTCTGAAGTTCTGGTTTCCAGCTGGAAGTACCTATGTGACACTAATACATTATTGTGTAGAAAAGCATCTAAAATGTCACCAAATGCTTCTGAGGGTGACATTTAAACAATACAAGTTAGAACCACTTCTAAGAGAACTGGAAACCTACGGAAACAGAACATGATTTGGCTCAGTTAGTTTGCTAATACAACCTCGGTGAAATTGTATTGTAAATACTGTAGCCGAGAAATTGTTTTGGCACACAGGTTTGGCAGGACCATAGCGTTGCCTGATCCTCCTGCATTTAAGCATTGGAAAGTGCTACAGCTCCAGCTTCTGAATTCCTGACATGGTGCCCTGTTTCAGAGAGGAGTAAAAACTTTGTATTGTCCTTAGTGCCTCCCAAGGTGGAGGATGATTATTTTCACTGTCAGATTATAAGCTCTTGCCTTGGGATGTGCACAGGTGGAGCCTGTGCACCACATAAGTTCTGCTTCTGTAGAAGATGAAAGCTCATGACTTCCTAAAGTAAAGTATGGCCTTTCTGAGCACAACCTTGGCATCAAGTTATGCTCCTATGTTTTGCTCCTCTTTCTAGCAATACAGCTCTGCATTCATTTGGGAAGATGCCCTCTCAAAAGCAGCTGGAGCAGTAGCCAATATTGTACCTACTCTGAAATCCCAAATGGAAGAAAAACACCGTCATCACTAACTCTGGAGACATACAAAGTATTAAGCGCTTGGAAATCACACTATACAATTGAAAAGAGATGAAAAATGACTAATGAAAATGGCCAGCTTTAGAGTGGGTGGAGTAATTTTTTAGACTTTTGTTATTGCATATAAAATAAAAACACTTCTGGGGGCAAAAATTATAGAAAATATTGACTCAAGTAAGGTAACTTTGCAAAATATTTGTCACCCACTGCTGTTTCTAACTAGACAAGGATTGCTAATTGCATCAATACTATATTATTGATTCAAGAGAGAAGACAGAAGAGACTTGAAGTGCCTCCTTTTTAATTATACAACACCTGCTGAAGACAATGGAAAAAAGACATCATCTGACACTGGCCATCTCAGACTCCCAGCTTCAACTGCTAGATTCAACCCCACTGCTTCATAACACGAAATAGAGAGAAACCTGGAGTATTTTCCTCATTGCTCATTCCTCCTCAATGAGCATGCCAATAGAAGGTACTATGAAATGCTCAGCAAGATACACAAACACCAGTAATATCTTCAAAACAGGAAGTTTTACAGCTGCTAGCACTGAGAAAGCAGGCACACGCCCATCACTCACTTAACCCAGTGCTCCACTGAAAGCTCTTCAGGAGTAAGTAGACTCAAAATGGAAACTTCCTCCAGCTGCTTTGGGATGCAAAATAATTTCTTTCTCCTGTGTTTTCTCATTGTTTCCCTTACAAAAAAAACATTTGTATTTATGATGCAAATGTGATCTCTCTGTGGACAATCAAAATGGGTTACAGTCATCTTGGAGGGAAAGGAAAACTATGCTTGCAAAACAAAAGTTTGTCTGATGCCCTTAACTGTAAGGACATTGCAGAAAAAGCAAAACAAACTTTTTAGATCAGGCTGCCAGGTTGTAGTAACATAGTTCCAAGCTTGCTTTGCTCCACTGCATTCACCCTGAACATGCTAGATGCAGCAGGCATTGGAAATGCAAGTACAAATATATATACATATATATATATAATATTTATTTGTATATTATTTGTATGTGTACATATATGTACATATTTACATATGTGCGAAGTATACAGAGAAAATACCTTGTCCTGGTCACTAAAAGGGATTTTTCATTAAAAAAATCCTTTTTTCATAAAAAAGGATTCCTAGAACCTATGGACACATGCTCATACACAGACACCATCACCTACAAAAACAAATGGCTATTGACGACAGTAATTTAATTCAAAGGTCTCATGCAACCTGTGTTTACAGTCTTCCCCTTACATAAAAATATGATACTAAAAACAAGTAAGTAAATTTTTTTAAATTGCATTTTCCTATATTCAAAGCACGAAGATGCAACTAGCAAATGCTGTTCAGCTGCATGCTTTGGGGAGCTCCAATTTCAAAATAAAATACAGAAGA
Organism: Eulacestoma nigropectus; assembly: GCA_013397775.1. NCBI lineage: Eukaryota > Metazoa > Chordata > Aves > Passeriformes > Eulacestoma > Eulacestoma nigropectus. Next base: position 19,565 of record VZTE01003578.1, read on the forward strand.
TCCTCACACTTGTGAATTTACAGCTTTGTTTTGGCTAAACTGTCTAGACAGCACAGTCAGTTCCTGAATATGTTCACCTCAGGAAATAATAATGAGGCATGGGATTTCGGTATGAAAAATAGAAGAAATAAATTATTTCATGTTACTGATCTGTCTTTTCTCAAAAAGCGGAAACCACTATGTGACTGATAACAACCTGTGTGTGTCTGTGGAAGAGCTGGAATAAACAAGCGACAAGATGTGCTGGTGCTGTTCATGGCAAGAAACTAGCTAAGACACAGAAACTGGTAGTAAAGTCCCACAAGTAGATGAAAAAGAGGAACCTGTGTATGGACAGGAGTGCATACAGCACACAAGTCCCCAGTGCTGTATTACAGCGTGACAGACCAGCGCGCTGCCCATACATCGGGAAGCTGTTGCTGATGCGCATGTTAACAACCCCTCGCTGCTCTCCACCGCTAGTACATCCTGACTGCCGCCTCTCCGCTCGTTTATCACCTCCCTTGCGCCTCGACCCAGTCACGGACCTCTGATGTCAGCCACGCTTAAGGTGACAAACTGAAGCCGGCTCCCTCAGTCCAGACACCGGGAAGGTGTCCCCCGCTGCAGGCGACACGGCCACCCCCCCGACACAGGCTCTGACAGGAGCCGGGGGTGCCCGTCCACCTTGCCCCGCAGGGCGGGCTGGGTGCCTCGACAGCCCCCCCGCCTCCTGCCCCTCGCTCCGGGCCGGCCGCCGCCGCAGCGCAGGGAAGGGCTGCGGGCGAGGGAGGGAGCGGCCCCGTGGCCGGCCGGGCTGCCCCGGGGCTGGGGGGAGCCGTCCCGCACGGTGCCGGGGCCGAGGCCACGCATACCTGGGAGGTTACCGGGGGGTCGCGGGGTGCGGAGTGAGGCCGGAGAGCCCCG
>VZTE01003578.1:20826-57101 GCA_013397775.1 Eulacestoma nigropectus
GGGGGCGGCTCCGGGCGGGGACCGGCGGCAGCCGCGGCTCCTGGCGCCCGTCCCGCGCGGGGACGGCAGCAGGGTGACGTCATAGCAGCGGCATCTCCGCCCCGACGGCCGGTCTGACATCACGGCTCTGTGCCGCCCTTCTCCGCGCCGGCACCGCGGCGGGCGACGCGGCCCCGATGCCGCTGCTGCCGGGGATCCCCGGCGTGCGGAGATACCGAGCAGAAGCTCGGGGCTGCGAGCATCCATGGCAGGGGGTGCGGGACGACGTGCAGGGGGATGCGGAGACCAGGGGGATGTGGAGAAATGTGCACAGGGATGTGGAAGGAGAGGGGGATGGCAGCAGGGCAAAAGGATGCGGGAAGATAGAGGAATGCTAGGAGACGTGCAGAGGGATGTGGTCCGTAGGACAGACGAGTCCCGCCGGGCCAGTGTTTCTGGTGTGGGAGCAGCGCTGATTTGCAGCGATCTCGCTTTCCCGTAGGGTTTCTAAAATTCATGTCGGCTCCCCCGTCCGCCCGAAAGCGTGGGGTGTTGTGACACAGGCAGGGCCAGGCGGGGGTCAAGGCTGCCATTACAGCCCCCACCGTGACCTGGAGCTGCGGCTCCATGCACCCTGCCACCGGCCAGGTCAATGTGAGGAGCAGAGGTGGCCAATCAGCACGGCACTGTGTGGCTGCACACCGGGAAAGCTTGGCCTCTGCCAGGAGTCATGCACATTGCCTGAAAACTCTGGGATCCATAATCAATCCCGCAGTAAATCCCAGAATCTACATTTATGTCCAGGGAAAAGTTCACTCTTTTCTAATGGTACAGGGCAAGGTCAGATGCTTAAATTTATGAACCTCCTCTCTCAGCTATCATTCCAGGTTCTGGGAGGGCAGAACATAAGCCATCCTGCCATTGCAGAGAAGGGCTGGAGATCCCTCTGGTAGCAATACAGCTGGGCCATCACAGGGCCACAGATCTCTCTTTGAGAGAACTCAGTCTCTCAAAGATGAAGTGCTGAGCTGAAAGTAATCTTCCTTGCTCAGCAGAAATATTTTGTAGCAGGTCTCTCACTGCAGTTCTTACCATTTCCAGATATATACTGAAATAAATCAATCCATAATGGATTCCTGTGGCAACATCCATCTAAGGAAATGAGTTATGGTATCTTGACTCATAAATGAAAGCAGACATTTTTTGTAATTTTTAACAATTGGGCATCATTCTTAGCATATATTTTAGCATTCCCAGGAAATATGAGTTTAGATAAGAGGCAAACTCCTGGAAATATTTCACTTTTCTACATATGTCTTTGTTTGCCTACACTGGTTGAGGCAGCTGTCCTAGGAAGGCGCAGGAACACTGTGATATGATTTTCTAAGGTTTAATGGCAAGATATGTAATACTTACTGCAGTAGTGCCCATATTTTCGCCTAGGTTGTTTCATCTGGTCATTGTATCAATACTGAATGTGTTGGAAGAGAGGAGTCATCGTTGTGAGACTCACAAGACCTACAAAATGAGTACACAGGAGGTGGAAGAACAGTTATCCATAGCAACCCTTGGAAACAAAGATAGAGGTGAAGACAAATACAGGCTAATTATAAATATCCTTTTTTGATCTATATACAGCCTAGTAACATGTACAGAAAAATTTATTACAGGAAATACTTTATGCTTGCACAGTGGAAAAATGATACATATTTAACAGACTTTGCATCTAATTATCAGGCAAGTTTCTAAATGCAGCTCAAACCTGGCCAATTTTTATACTCAAAATCTCTCTCTGGTGTGGTTAAACCAAGACAAAAACAGGCACCAGAGATCTCAAGAAAACAGTTTATTTCACTCCAGCCATGTCATTTTAATATCGTACTTATAAATCTTATATAAGCCTTTCCAAAGTATGTATTTGGATAGGTAATTCTAAATATACTTAATCTGCCTTATTCAGTTAGTTACTCTTGCACTTGCCATATAATAGGTGTAGTGTTCCTAAGGATTAGTCATAGACTAAAATAATAAGCAAGAGCTGATCAATATTAAATTTGCAAATATCTTGAAAAACAGAGCCTGAATTCATCTGATATCTGCATTATTAAGTTTATGAACAGTTTTGACCAAGACATAAAAGTACCTCAATGAAAACAGTTGTTATCATTAGTTGAACGGAAATTAGATGACCTTTTTTAAACTATTACATATATACCACATATGAACTCCTTAGGTCCATCTAGTCTTCTGGGGCTGAGTTTCACTGTGATAGCATCATTCCTCCTGCCCAAGCTGTGTCATCATGTATTGCAAAATAACAGGCTTTGGGTTAGTTTGGCTTTGATCTTGCAATGCTCATTATTACTGATGTCATATCAGCCTGATGTCTCATGAACACACAGATTGCTTAGGAGGAGTCTCAGATTTATGTGGCATTTCCTCCAAAAAACTCTGCTCTCCTCCATTAGAATGGGTGTTTAGGGTCAGCCAAGAGGTAGAAGGAGTATTTATTAGACTTATTTTGTAGGTCTCCTATCCAAAGGAAGGGATGAGTGACTGAGGTAGGTCGGAGTTAGAAGTGAGTGAGCAAAGTTGGTAGAGATTACACTGGTTTTTTTGCAGAGGCAATGGACCTTTTCTGATTAGGATCTTTTTTCCCTGATCTTAGGCAGAACAAAAATGCTTGTGCCTGATCTAAAGGAATGTATTTCTTCCTCTGTAATGTCTTGGATTCCTCTGTTATGTTTGGTCTATGTACGAAAAATAATTTTTTTTTAAATTAAAGCAGTTGTTGGGCTGTTTTATCAAGGCTAGAGGAAAATCAGATAATTCTCTATCTGGCATAGGATGGAAATACAGTAACTGAGCCCAGAAGATAATCTGAAACTCCTTATAAAATAGCTGGGAGAGCAGGGTGGAAGTTTACCAACAGCTCTATCAGACCCTGAAGCAACAGCAGTAAATCTCCTTGGCAGAAGCACTATAAAGTTCCACTGTGCCAGCAACTGAAGCAGTAGGAACTGAGACTGCAAACTAAATAACAAGAAGACAGTGGCAATCCTACTTTTCCAGCTGTTGAGAACCAAAGACCAAAGTAAGAGCAGTTATATGAAGACTTGTGTAATGGTCCACTGAACCTAGGCCTGAAAAAGACATAAAAGTCCTTTCTAGGGAGTCTTGATCAGTTGCTTGGAGTATAAAAAGTGGCTTTGGTATAAGTGGAACATCACTGGTATGGGTGGTCCTGCTTTGGAAAGGAAGGGACTTGAACCTTTGTTGTAGTCCAGTTTGATTTGCTATGGGCATCCATATTGATGGATTGGGGAATGAATGGAAGCCTGCTGAAAGGTACTGCTCTGCAAAGATGGGTCCTGTCAGCTTTTTGGCTCTCTATTCCATTAACAAGGACTTCATTGAGTCTTTGGGCCCAGATTTGGGCTTTTAAAGTATAGAGTGATCTTTGTGAAATGACATTGTGGTCCTGAGTTCTACTGCACTGTTGACAGTGGCCACAAGACTGGCTCCTCTGGAGCTGGAACTAAAAATTAAGCTCAGCCTTGATGTCTGAATTCGACTGTCCGGTACTGCAATGAAATGCTGCCTTATATCCTATCTGCAATATTGAGCTCACACAAGCTTCTGTGGCATCTCTGTCCTGTGGATTACAAGAAGAAAGGTAGCCCTTGGTGTACACCAGCTCTCTTCAACAGGCTACAAATCAACACAACTCAGTGCAGTCTTAAGCAGAAAAGTGAGGAGTGGTTTCATTTTTCAAAGGGTCCAAGGTTGATGCAACAAGTCATGTGCAAATCCAGAAGTCTGGTCTGAATGAGTAATGGAGGCTTGCTGCCATTTTTGCCCATGGAAACAACTTCTCTGCCAAATGACAGTGGCCACACATAATTCTGGGGGTTTGGAGAACTTCAGCATCCTGAAGAGGTGGCGCAAACTGATTTTAGGTTATTGACACAGGAAGTATGGCAAGACGACTGCAAACAGACCAAACCATTTCAGCTTTCCTGCAAGGAAAACAGATCTCTTCAGAGAGAACCTGTCCTTCGTGCAGCAGGCAGAAGCTAGACAGCTAGTTCTGATATGTGTGCATGATCATGCTGCAGACAATCCACATTAATTAACATCATGTCTACTCACATTTGCTCTGTGGAAACTTCTAGAATCCTCTATGACTAGGGAACACAGAAGAAAAACAGAGATTTCCCAGTTAATCTTGTAGCAAATGCTATAGCTCACCTACATGGATTGCAAACTCTGACCAGGACATTCTCTTCTATGCTGATTTCCAAAAGTCGAATACATAATCTTAATGTGATGAATATAATATATATATATCCAGCTCCATTTCCTCCTATATTAGGAGTGTGGTAAAAGCCCAGCACAGTATTTTAGCATGAATCTTTAGAACTGGGCTTCCAAGACTTGGTCATCACAATCATCTTAAAGTCCCCCCTGGCTTTATTACAATCTTTCATGTGAAAAATTTGCCTGTCTTTCCCATACCTTGTCTGTTAAATAGACATATTAATCTTCTGTTTGAGCTAAAGGGAGTTCTGGCCCGTGTTTCAGGCTAACAGATGTTGTCTGTATGTTATTATAAGCTTTGACATGGTGATCTTTGTTGCTTCATAAGCTGCATACCTAAATAATGTGTAGTAATTATTGAATCACCTGTGGTGGAAGTCTCTTCCTGTTAAGCTGGCCAGCTGCTGAATTCCATGAGTGAAGACTACATTTTAGGGTATACCTTGGAGTCCTGAAGAATTAAAATTCTCTCAAGTGAGGAACATTGGAGGCACTTCTATCAATCAAGTAAACTCACTCGTCAGACTTGCTGGGTAGTTCCAACAATATATGTATGGATTTTCTACTACATTGTTCTTCAGCAAAACATCTTTTGTAGCAAACACCTCAGGGAATATTGCAGTCAGCTGCGTCCTCAGAGATCAATCTTTCTACCCTTGAGTGCATCCTGTACTCCAAAGCTGGAATGTCATGATAAATTTTATTATGTAAATGCTTTTGAATGGGGTTTCAATGTTCAATATTGTTGGAAAACTGAAAATGCATTGCAATGTATCTGAACTGGAATTTTTTTTTCTTCAAACCAAAGGATATCATGAAAATGGCCCCTGTTTAACTACCTTCCTCTTGAAGCTTCACTTTCAACTGACCATGCATTTACAAACTGTAAACCCATTGCACTCCTGGGACCCAGTTATTCAGTTCCAGGTGTTTACAGTATGCCACCATAGTAATATGTTCTATTTACTAAATATGTACCTTCCCAGCAGCAAAGCGACATCTGCAACCTCACTCACCATTGCGTCTGAGAGCACAAAGAAGCAGTCTGTGTGCTCTGGGAGAACAATGCTGGGATTCCCAGCTAATGGCCTTAAACAGAGTTCTAGCTGAAGAAATGATGATAGGCTGATGCAAACTGTTTCTAGGGAGAGTCTACCAGGCAGTGCATGATGGAAGGAGGCTTTCTATGATCTGCTACAGATCAGGGCAGCTGCAGACACAGCTACTTCAGTATTTAATATTTCTTATGGTTTAACCCCATCCAGCAATGAAGAACCACATAGCCGGGGTGGGAAAGAGAATCAGAAGAGTAAAAATGAGAAAACTTATGGGTTGAGATAAAAACAGTTTAATGGGACAGAAAAGGAAGAAAATGACGATGGATGATGATAATGATGATGGTGATGATGATGATAATAATATCTAGAAGAGGTGTTGCACAATGCAATTGCTCAGCCCTTGCTGACCAATGTCCAGTCACTTCCCGAGCAGTGACCCTGGGCTAGCTCTACCTGGCAGTTTATATGCTGAGCACGTTGCCCTATGGTATGGGATATCCTTCTGGCCAGTTTAGGCAGCTGTCCCAGATGTATCCCCACACAACTTACTGTGCCACTCCAGCCTTCTTACTATCAGTGCATGAGATGCTGAAAATTCCTTGACTTAGTATCAATGCTACTTAGCAAGAACTAAAAAATCTGTGTGTTATCAACATTATTCTCATACTAAATTCAAAATACAACACTATACCAGCTACTTGAAAGACAATTAATTCTATCCCAGCAGAAACCAGGACAGTATTTAACATTTAAAACAGAGTTTAATGTTTAAAACATCTGGCTTAAGAGTTGTAATGAAAGGCAGCTGTCATAGTTATTGACCTATGCTGGAAGGAAACCATTTGGCATGAGGTTAATCTCACTGTGCTCAGCAGATGTTCAGTGTTGTGCCACAATCATTGCACATGCTGATCTGCACCTTTTAATAAGACAAGGCTATATTTATTTGTATTAAATGTGACATTAAAATCTTAGGCCATGTCTGAATGGTATTGTCACCTTCTAGGGAAATTTATCTATTTTCTCTAAATCCTGTCAAGGTCTATGCGGAGAAGTAATTTTTCATGATAGTTAAAGGACCTGTTATGTGATAGGTCAATATTAATGCCTTGTTGTACCTCATGGATCCTAACAGAATTGCTGTTTTAGTGATGACTAAAATATTTGGGTTGCGTTTGGTCTGACTTCATGCAAAGCAGCTGACAGGAATGCTGACTACTTAGGTGAAATTGGAAGTTATGTTTCTTGTCCTTAGCAGATGAGGTACAAGGGACGTGGGACACCTGAATTACTGAGTTTCTTCTTATTTCAGCTATTCTATATATGTATTTGAGGGTCTCTTTGACATACATCTGTCTTAAGGATGCATTTGATAATGTTTTTTCCTCAAATACTTGTTCCAAAAGGTTGGGTCCCTCTCACAGTTCTACTGATAGTTGTCACAGAGTTATATTTACCCGGGATAGATGGAGATTGTGATTACTGGCACCCTGACAGCAACTGACTTTTGCACAAAAGGTATTAGGTGCTAAACTGTCAGAATGAGCTTGGAGACCAGGAATCCCTGTGCTTAGCTGTCACTAACTTTGAAGTGCCTAGAAATGTTTACTGGCTATGTGAGATGTCCAGCAAATATTGTAGGCAGCATCAACCTTCCAGGCAAGTCTTCCTGTGTACAGACTGCAGAGAGATAAAGTGGTCTTTGATGTACATCATACTGTCTCTAGTTTTACTGATGAGTATTTTAATTATGATTTTAATGATAAGCACTGCTGAAATGAGATCTTGTGATAGAGAGTCATGGACAACTGTAACAAATAATAGTGTCTCAGGTTTAATGATCTAATCTTAAATTCAATGAAATTATGAGGTTCCTTTGTCAAATAAAAATGTCACTTAAAAAAGGAAACAGAAAAAAACCCAACACTTTTTAAAAGGAACCTGTGAACAAAAGAGTATTTTCAAATCTTTTATTTCAGGACATCTTTCCTTCAAATGAGACTGCCTGCATAATAGCACTGTGAAAGGGAGATAAGATAATTGCTACTTCAGCAACAGAACAGCAGGAGTGCCTGAAGCTCCTTCCTGTCTGTGATTTAGACAGCAGCTGAAGCAGAATAATTCTCTACCTTAATGTTTCTTTTGGACTCTGTTTGGCTGACTTCAGTTTTGCCAACCCCCAAAATTAATATTTGGGAGACTTCCCTCTTTGGGACCTTAAATAAATCATGGTTTTGTCTGTTTGTTTTGTTTTTTCCCTCCCCCCCTTTTAAAATCTTCTGTTAAACTTAGGGACGATGACAGGTGCAGAAACATCTACCAGGTTAGAGCAGGGAAGGCTTTCAGCCATGGCTGTTAGGATTTCCTCAAAAAGCAAAAAGCCATCATCTGATCTAAATGAGAAAAAAATAGTAGCAGAATCGAAGCCATAGCTTGCCTTGCTGCTGGAAGGTGGGCTACCACCACACAGTGGCTTGAGGAAATGACCCCCCTGCTGAAGTGCTGAGATAAAGTGGATGGAAATTTTTTTTCTAGCAAGTAAGAAAACAGCCTGCTATTTGCAGTAGTGCTTAAAGCAAATGCATGTGAACACTTGCTGATTTGAACTGTGAAATGAATGCATTACAGTTAGGCTCTGAGATTCAGAACTGAGCTCTTCTCAGTATTTAAGTTCGGGCAAGTGTACCTACTACCAGCTGTGTGGTGAGAAGAAAGTGGCACACTTAAGTGCCACCTGAGCGTCTGGATTGTGAGCCTTCTTTTCCACTGGTTCACTAATGTTTGGGCATCTTTTTCCATGCAAGCAGGACCATACAGGTTTTTGAGTACCCAGAAATTATTCCTTGGTGAATGCACACAGAAGGGAGCTAGGTCTAACCTAACCTAGGCCTAACGTGTCTGGCATGCAAGCTTCAGCACCCCAGGGCAACATGTTCTTCTTGGCTACACTATTGTCAGTCACGTGGGAAAACATCAGTCTTTGTTGCTCCTTGGAGCAGGATAATCCTCTGTCTTGATGAGCTGTTGTCTACTACCTGCCTTCTGAGGTTTTTTCCTCAGTTTTCTAACTTTCACATCAGCGCTGTTCTCTTGAGGTCTTGAGTTAATAATGAATATGAGTCAACACTTTCACTTCTTTTTTTTTTTTGTGTGTGTTTTGTTTTGTTTTATGTATGCTTTTCTTATCCTGCCTGGTTTTCTCACTGCCTGACAACAATTTTCTTCTGTAAAGCTGCACATCTTAATTAATTAATTGGATGCTGGGCTGTGGGCTACTGTTTATGATCTTTGAGAGGACATGGCATTTTAGCACAGCTATTCTCAAACTGATAATGGATGCTCCATTAGGGGTCTGGGGAATACACCTCCTAGTGAGTGAAGATGGCCTGTCCCTGGAGAGCTGCTGAAAGATGAGCAGAGGAGGGAGGAAGGCACGAAAATGGCCTGGGAGCAGAGTACTTAAAAGGTTCCCTCTGGGTGAGAGACAGGCTGCACCACAAAGTGTGACTGAGGCAATCTGTGGATTTTGAGAGCTGCAGGGAAAAGCCTTCTTCTTCTATTGTCTCCTTGTCCTGCTCAGGGGTACTGGTTTTGCTCTGTGGCTTGCAGTAGTTACAGCCTTCTCCGGAGTCCTTTCTCAGCCTGGCTGTCAGGAGCTACTTTGTCCCCTTCTCCCTTTGCCCTCTGCTTGCCATCTTCCCTGCTACACTCCAGCCAGCACTCACCCTGCATCCATCCAAACTAAAAGCAACTCTTACGTGGGAAGAGCATCCAAAATCCAGAACACACTTATGGTGAGGGGGATGAAGAAAAGCAATCTGAGGACTGCTGGCTCGGTGCATCTTCTCCCACACTGCAGAGGAGGAAGTGGCACATCTCGCATTCCAAAATAGCATGACAATATTTGAATGCCCAAATGCCACTGTGTGCATATGTGACAGGGGTTCTCATTTGTCACAGGAGATATGTCTATAGGGGCCAAATTGTGCTAGTACCTGTCTGGCTCCCAGGGAATAAGCTAGGAGAACAGATGTTCACTCTAAGGAAATTACAGGTATCGTCCCCTCACTTTCTCTGTCCCCTCCTGGCAGTTGTCCAGCCTGTCAGACTTGCCTAGCAGTGACTTGGTGTGTAAATATTGCAGTGCACTGCTATTGTTAAGCTCCCGCTGTCCTTTGGGGTGGTGCTCGGCGGTACTCCTTCCAACAGAGGGAGCCTTAGGTCTATCTCCTGTCATCACATGACAAGTACTACAATCTGCATCATTCGTACAAAACCTTAACAGCTGGGAAAACTGTAATTTTGGCTGCTGGTCTTTGCTTGTTATTCAAATTTTGACAGAGTCCCTCTCTTTGTCTGAGCTTTCACAGCTCCCTCTCTGCTATTTTTTAGGTGGAATTTTGTTCTAGGATTATTTTTCAAACTTCAAACTCTTCTTCTATTCTACTCCTCTAAGTATTTTTGGTTGCTTACCTGTGTTCCAATGACTAATGTTTTTGAAAGGGTGAAACTTTGCGCTTTGTATTACCTTTCTAGTCAGACACTTAAATATTACTGCAATAGGTTTCCTAGAGTGAAATGTAGAGGAAATGGGAGATCAAGATAGATTATTGAACTTTTATTTAACAGTAATCATTGACCCCATACCTATATGGGTATATTCTATATGCTAGAATTAAATGAACAAAGTCCTTGCTGTGAAACTATTTTTCTTCAGTATAAGAAATACTTACAAAGTGAATCAGCAACTTAACAGTAGCATGTGTATTTTTATAGTCAGTTAGTTTGAAAGTCTGGACAGTTCAGATGGCCCATGCGGGTTAAACATAAATTATGTTTAAAATGGTGTTTCAGACAAGAAATGCCCAAATTTAGCCTTCTCATCCATTTTTAATTTGGCCCTCTAGTGAAAGTATATGCTGACATAGCAATATTGCATCATAAACCTATGAATGACTGAACCTGTACAAGAAGGGTAGGAGTCAGGAAGGAGACTACTATGAGGCAGAGATCTTCCCTTTCTTGGAGAGGTTGAAAGATGTCAGATGACTTAGAGGTCCAGTGGACGGGACTGTCATTTCCTTCACCAGCTGAATGCTGTGTGGGATGGCGGGACTGTACTGTACTGCTGTCAGGGCCATCAGGGCCCCGCAGGTACAGCTTGCCCTGACCAGCCCTGAGGGGGACCCCCACCCACACTCTCTGCCCTTTGGTGCAGGATCTCCCCTGTGTCTTGGGCCCATGTATGAGCTACGTCATAGCAGTGTGTGCTCCCTGACATGCCTGAACTGTTTGCATCTCCAAGACTGAGACTTGATTTGTCACCTTGCCTTTGCCAGTCACCACCGTGCCCTGCTTGCCCAGCTCAGGGACTGTGCCCTGTTGGAGAAGGCACCCTCAGCTTCTGGCTCACCTTCCCTTATAGAGCAGCTCTGCTGCTGCTGCTGCTCCTCCCTGGCAGTTACTGCAGGTCTTCCAGAGCCTGGAGTGGGGTGCCATGGAGCCTGCTCCCCAGGCTGGCTGTACCCAACAGCTTATCCCCTGGCTCCCAGGCTGTGTGTAGGGGCTTGCCTCCATGTTTCCCCCTGCTGCTCCTGGCTGATCTCCAAAGCCTGCAGGAAGCTGTGGTCAGTGTGCAGAGGCAGACAGCACAGCCTGCCAGGTTTCCTTTACATCCCCTGCACCCAACGACATCTTTGTCCCCCAGCTCCTTGAACCCTTCAGCTGGAGTTGGCCCACGTGTAGTGGTACTAACCAGCAGACCACTGTACAGAGAGGAGTTAGTGATCCACGTAAGAGTGAACCTGAACAGGACCAGGCCTGTGTTTTGCTGCATGAACAGGTTGGCCTTCAGGCTTGTGCTGCGTGGCACATACCCCCTGGCTGCTGGACAACCTTGGCCAGCTCCCTGAAACAACTGCCACTCAGTGCTGGTGATTACACCACCCGTTTGTCCTTGCTCTTATCTAGCAGTGCAGCAAAAAGTTCTCATGTGAGCATCCTTTCTGCTTGACAGTAGAAATTATGAATATAGTTATTTTCTTATAAGGAAATCCCATAATAGGTTGAATGATCAAAATGGTGTAACCTTCTTCATGGACAGGGCTTGCATAGTGAGCTGTGTATGGATCAGAGGTCTGCTTGATGCTATATGGCAGGATTTTCAGCATCTAAAGGGACATAAGATTATCTATACTATTCTCTCTTTATTACAGTGTTAGATTTAATATGACACTTTGCAGAGTCTGACTGGCTTTCTTACTGGTATCATCATGGACTGGCATTTCCTGGTGCGAAACCTCAGGATACAGGAATTTACTAGTCAGATGCAGCTAATCTTTACTCAGGGTCCCATTCAATGGATACCAGTTGCTCAGCAGTGGTGATTGCTGCACCAGAAAGGAACATTCCTGGACCCCTGGAGGATCTCTGCCATGTCCTACCTTACTAACGCCCAGGAGGAGCAGTCCACAAAGGCAGGTGTCACCCAACTTCACTCTTCATCCCAGAGACAGGATGCAGATAGAAAGACGGGGTGAGAAAGGCCACTGTGTTGGTGGAAACTCCACCACTCGATTGCCCAGGGTGGAAAATATGGAGTCTCCATCCTTCTGTAGTTCGCTGCTGGTCTATAGTACTCAGGTACTGAATAGCTGTGAAAGTTAACTGATCTGTGGGTAGCTTTAAACCTCTCATCCTTTAAGAGTTTTGGGAGAAAACATTACATGAATTTTTGGTTTAAGCAGCCTAAGAGGCAAACCTTACTTGTATAAGCTTTTTCTGTAGTTAAAACTTCATCTAATTTGTAGGATGCTGCCTCAGCATTTGTTTTCCAGCATCTAAATATGCAATGAAGGGACAAGGAGATGGGCACAAGCTGCAGTGTCAGAGTGGGAATGAGGGAGAGAGTTATTGCTTGCTAAATTTCGATGGAGAATAAACATGGAAGACTAAAGGGTAGTGAAAAAGATGATGTCTGGCTTGCCAATAGTAAAGGAAGGAAAATGGTGTGAGCAGGAGAAATGTTATTAGATTGGCAGCTGCAAAGAAGCGAGACTCAAAACCAGCAAGAAAATGTGTAGGTCAGCAGTGGCAGTGAAAGGGGGTAATTCTGACTATAAAAATTGCATGCCATCCGGGGTGGGGGTGGGGGGTTAGAATTTGGCCTAATGAGAAAAAATTGTTACAGAGAATAGGCTGATCACTGTCACTAACAGGTTGGAAGAATTTTTTTTTTAATTGAAATTTCTGCCAGGTACAAAATTGGCACAACAAAATGTCATGCAATCATGGCATGAAAACAAAATTTTATGGTACTAAGCAACTTCATTTTTAAAGGTTATGGCATTCTGATTCTCATATCCTGCATTTTAGATAACTAATAGGCACTACCTCCTTTATTAACTTCTCTTAAAAGTAATAGAGGTAAGCATGCAGTTTAGATTTTAAAGTCTAAAATGGGTTGAGAAACTAAACAGATATGAAATGACAGTATAGAAAATTCTAATACATGCTTTTTCTAAGTAAATCATTGCTTCAGCAAGATGAACACGTTTACTAACTTCAGATTTTGCTGTTTCTGGATGCTGATCTGTGCCTATGATTCCAAGACATCTAAACTTACCATCAGTTTAGCTGGGTCTGTATTTAAATAGTTGGTTGGACTTGGATGGGTCTCTATTTTCTTATTTCTGTACTGCTGTCAGAGACTGAAATATTGTAGTTTATGACTTAAAACATTTTCATGAAGGACCTTTAAAACTGTATTACAAAAGCTGCAGCACCCTGAATGGGGCTCTGAGAGGCCCCGGCCCCGCTCGCTGATGAAGATAAGATAAAGGGCTGGGGACATTCACAAAGCATAAGCTTAACACCTCCAGGGTGGGGACCACAGCCCCAGGGCTATCAGCTACCAGGCTCCAACAGACCCTCGCACCAAAGGGTGGGGGGAGAGAGACTTGGGGTGTGCTGGAAAAGCCTCTGGTGAGAGGCGCAGTGACCGCCCATCCTCCGCTGTGCAGAGGAGCCCAACTGAGGGGCCCTTCACCCGGGGGGGAAGCTTATCCACAGCAGAGGGGGTGACATGGCCCATCAAAGGCCCCCCCAAAGGGGTCCCCAGACCCTGCACCAGAGCACCAGAGATGATGCAGCAGACCCTCAGTGCTGCAAGGCACAGTGTGTCAAGCTGGCCCCTGCAAGGGAGACACGTGGGCGTTCCCACCTGGCCAAAGCGTGCATTAATCCACGGCACTCTGTGCTCTCCGGCGTGTGGCAGCGTGTGGCTGCGCCGACAGGGTACCCTCACCACCAGAAGAGCAGATGGAGGGGAGCAACGAGACATCGCTGGGACCCCTGGATGGGTGATATGCTTCCACCTAACCCCTGTCACCTCTCCCTGTCCCCCCACGCACGCTTCTTTCTCTATTTCCTTTTTTCTTTCTTTTCTCTTTCCTTCCCTTTGCCTCTTTTACTATTAAATAAAATACATCAATTTTTTGGCACCAACATCTAACCTCATTTGGTTTTAATCTCATTTTTGGAAATATTTTGAACCTTCTAAGTTCTTTCTGGTTTATGCACAGAGACTTAGTCTTCTTTGCTCTTCTGGGTTTAAAACCGGATCGTAACAACTGCATCTAACATGCTTGGGAAGACTAGGATAAAACAATGTTGTTATCGTAAGTCTACTCCTTTGAAAAAAGAAAGATGAGAGTTTTTCCTGACATTCTTACCATGAAAAACTGATTAGTGAAATAGCAGAGTAAATTTTGGGTAATGCTTTCTCTTCTCAGCATCCCTTGTTTTTGTTGCTCCTGTGCACGTTCCTCCCACACTGTGGAGCTCTCTCACAAGGGAAATAGGTGGATGGGTTGGTAAATCCTAAACTTGCACTGAAGAGCAGTCCTATGCTGAATTCTTGGGCAGCAGGCCACCATTTTGGAGGGAAAGATGGTTCTTAAGTAGGCGAGCATCAGTGTTATATTTAACACCTTGTTCTAATGCTTTAAGTAATTTTCTACACACTTAGGGAAGGAAATGTAGTGTTTAAGGTAAGCCATCTGTTGCAAACCATCAGCCAAATACTTTCAGCTCTCAGGGTTGCAGCCCTTGGTTCCCAGGGTCCTCTTCCCTTTCTTGCCCAGCATGAATCTGAATTTTTATAAATTATGGCTCACTCAAGGGCAAGATACTGGAAAGCTCAAATACACAGGCAGCTCTTGTGAAATAGGCAAAAAATAGGTTCTTGAATGCATATATGAAAGGAATACTTTATGTTCTTTTCAGAGAGATAATTCACTTAATGCTTCATAACAAAGGCAAGAGCTGGCCCCAAACCCTGAGAAATCTAATTTTAAGCCGTTTCAGAATAGCTTCCTTAGGCCAGCAGCTGTACCTGTATTACATAGTTTGCTGTACCTGTAGAGATTGATTACACCAGTGTGTAGGTTTCCTCCCATCCTTTATGGCAAGGGAGGGCAAAGGTGTCTGAAACATTTTTGATCATTGTACAGATCTTGATATATTTTAATCTTGTGCTACGTGACTATGAAAATGGAGAATGCCACTATGAGTATGAAGTAGTATCCCTGTGATGAAATTATTTTTAACTTGCCTGTGCTTCAACGTGGCATGTGCTTCATTGCATGTTATATACCTATGAGAAAGTCATGTCAATGGGCATCAGGGAGAAAAGCTGCCTGCTTACCTCATCCCCAGCTGCTGAGTTTTGATCATGCTGGTCCTTGTGGCAGCAAGGCAGAAGGGACCACAGCTCCTGTTCTGTACCAGCAGAATGAACTGGCAGGCAAAGTGGGCAGAAAGGGAGTCAAGGCTGAAGGAAGTATGGAGAGGGGCAAGAAACTCTGGTTGAAATGGGGAGTCTGTCTCCACAGAAGGTAGTTCCATAACCATGCTTCAGAGGCCATGGAAGTGAGTTCCCATATACTCTTCTCTGGGTGCTCTTGCACTTGCTTAGGAAAAAATCTGACTGTGAGGTGCTTTTAGACTTCAGGGATATGGGAGAGACCCCACAGCTCACATTTTCAGATCCCCCCACAAAAGGACACATTTTCAGATCTCAGGCTGGGCGATCACACAAGATTCACACAGAAGCCATTTGGCATGTTTACTCCAGGAATGCTCAGCCACTGGAGTTGTAACCAGTGAAATTATAGTGTTGAAAACATTGTTGAAGTTCAGGTGGGATAAAGCCTTAGATGTATCCGTGAGAAGAGAAAGATCTGGAGAAGAACAAAGGATTTACTTGTTCCTCTACTGAAAGAGCTTCATGGCTTTACAGTACTTGATGCCTCTGGGGCTTTTGCTCTGTTTCAAAGGATAGCCTGGGTAGGTTGTTGCTCTTAACTGATAATTTTTGGTACTGTGTGTAAGTGCTCACTAATGTGCAAGATGTTTATGGTCTAGTCTGTGCTAAAAAGATAATCAGCTATGCAATCTTTCATACAATTGTTTTCCCTTTCTTGTAACTTTGAATGATGCACTTCAGCTCAAACATCTCAGTCTCAACCCAAGGGAGACTGAGTTAAAATTAGAGGATTGTATTTTTTGATGAAGTTTCCTGTACTGAGAATTTAACTGTATGCAATATTACTGTTATGCTATTTCTGCCTTAAAGAAAACTTAACAGAAGACCTGTGTGGTTAACAAAGCTAAAACTTAAAAAAGTGAGGCATCAAACACAGAGACAGAATCAAATACAGATGATTTCTTACAGTATTAACCTATGTGCAAATATATGTGTAGCCTGTTATTCCTAAAGCCTAAGGGGAAAAGATAGAAAGAAAGGAAGTGTCAACTGGGAATTTCCATTTGTCCAGGTTTCCTTCAGGCCCTTCCCTGAAGCCCAAAGCACTGGCAGCAGGAAGGAGATTGGAGGCTGAAGACAGGCAGGATTAGATGGCAGTTAATCATCCCCTTGCTGCTCAAGAACCCTTTGCTGTCTGTAAATGTTGAAGGTAAATTCTCTTCTGGAGCACTCACTTGCTGTTTGAGGAGCAGGATTTGCAGGAGGTTTGCTTTTAGTAAATGAGTGGATGACGCTGAGGTGAACGGATGTGCCTTTGAGAGGCTGGGTCTATCCACAGCAGAAGCTAAAAACAGCACAGGCAGCTGAGTGCCTGGTAGCACAATGTGGGAGAACAACGGTGTCTAGAAGGGCAGCCAGGTACGGCCCTTGCTGCTTCTTACTTGTAGGTAGAGTAAATATGTCTCTAATAGCCTCTTCCTCCCTTGGAAAAATAAAGCTTGAGGATAATTAACACAGGCAGGCATCCTTTCCCTGTTCCTCACAAATAGTCTTTTCACCCTAAAATCCAGTTCCTGTGAAATTATTATATGAGTAAATGACATGGAAATGAGACCTATTTGGCTCTGAGACATTACGTAAAAAGGGGAAAATGCTTTTTCCTTTTGTATAATTCCTTTTTTTCCCCCTTTCCCCCTCAAATTTCAAGTACAGACTAAAGTTGATTTTTTTCCAATTGGAATAATTATCTCCTTTTTTGGACTAGAAAAGGACCTGGTTATCTCTGAGAGGATGGAGGTAAAAAAATTAACTCATGCAACAATTTTAGTAAGACCAATGCTGGCAGAGGCACTGAATCATTTGTTTTCCTGCTCGTAGTGGTATCTTACATATAAATCAATAATTACATTTATTGGCTCAACCTTTACTGTGATGAAGCAGGAACAGTATCTGAGGCTGCTGAAAATGTGCTGCAGTATAGCAATAACTGCAGAGTGAAGGAGCAAGAACTGTGCACGCGTGGTGCCCAGAGCAGCAGCTGGGCTGCGACTAATGCAGGCCATGTGCTGCTCTCTGCTCTGCCACTTCATGAAAGGTGAGGATAAAGAGCAGTAGCTTCCTTGAGTCAGAGAACAAGGTACCTTCCATCTGAGCCTTTTCCTGGGAGAAAAGTTGGCCAGTCAGCTCCAGAGTGGTCTTGGGACAAATGTTTGCCACTCTTAGAGCCATCTTACACAGCCAGCCAGCCAGAGCAACAGCAGGGAAGATTTTGATTTTCTTTGCCTTTCATGCCAAAAGTGGATCCAGCCATTTCCCAATTCAGGGACTCCAGATAATTTTGACAGTAATTAAGAATGCTTCAACCACATAAACATGATTTTTAGGCCGAGTCTAGCCTAAAATTTTAGGCTGAGACTACTAGGATAATGTTCAATGTGAATTTTGCAATTATAAATGGCTGTTCTTTTTCAATTAACTCTTAAAGGCTGTCACAGGAACAGCTGCAGTTACGAGACCAGTGAAAGATGAACAATAGCTAGATTTAAATTAAGAGAGCACTGAGCTCTCAAAACAGTCACAAACAAATACATATTTCTGAAAAGCATGATAGAGAAATAAAAGCAGGAGGACAAGATGTGATATG
Organism: Eulacestoma nigropectus; assembly: GCA_013397775.1. Lineage (NCBI taxonomy): Eukaryota > Metazoa > Chordata > Aves > Passeriformes > Eulacestoma > Eulacestoma nigropectus. Next base: position 38,594 of record VZTE01003578.1, read on the forward strand.
ACTTAAATTCATTTCCTTAGAAAGACAGCTAGTACTGGCATTGATCCAGAAATGTAGCTTAAAGAGGCTGAAAGAAATATTAAAAAATAAACCAGTCTGAAGCATAATTGTGTGGGGGTTTTGATAGAGTGGAAGGGATTGTGGAAAGATGATGGTTGAGGGAAATAAGCTGAGCTTCTTTATTTTAAAGAAAAATTTAAACCTATTTTTCATTATGATTGAGACCAAAAATCTAAGCCATATTGGGCAATGGGTGTAGGTAACTCTATTAGCCCTGCCTCTATCTAGTAGGTAAGGTACTTTCCTGCTATGCCATGGATGAGGGGCTAGTACAGCAGCACCATTTCCATCTTCTCTGGCACAAAGAAGAAGAAACTCTTAAGAGCTGCCCCGAGATCTCTTGTGTAGCACACTACACAAGCCAGTTATCCTTGCGGAAAAAGTTCATAATGTATGTAGGAAAGGGAGCACATACTCCGGCAGTCTCCTGCCTACAGCTTTTGAAGACTTTGTGCCCGAGCCTTGTAGTGTCAACCTGTTAGTGACCTAGTTGTATCATGGTTATCTGAATTGTCTTACAGGCTTCATAAGGTCAGCACTTCGGGGCTGCAGACTTAAATTCCAGTCTGTCAACTCCCTAGAGCCTATGTGAGCAGTTCCATCCAACAGCTGTGTGTGTCCTGCTGTGCTGGTTGCCCTCTCCAGTGCTTCTCTGCCCTCATGGTATCATTAAAATCCCCGTTCTTCTCTTTCAGGAGCCAAAAGATGTGGAATTAGGCTGTCTTCAGAATCACCTTTCCATGGATACTCTGGAATTAGCATTTCTAAGTTAATTCTCACGAAATTACTTGGGACAATCTCTGCATTGGTTATACATCTGCAAACACTTCAGAAATTATAGAAAGAGTGGAGTATTAATGTTTGTCTGGCCTTAGGACATCTCATCTACCCTTTTTGGATAACTAGGTGTGTTGGATTTACATTGATGCTAAGCAAAATAACAGGGAAAAAACTGCTATAGCATTATTGTAGGTCTGATCAATTCAGTAAGGACTGGGAATGTTCCAGATTCATGAATAGTGTGTTTTATTGAAGCACCAGGCAAGCGGGTTCAGGATTGTGGGTAATAAATGCACCAACTACGGAGTATTAATATGTGTTGCCATAGAAAGATTAGTAAGATCTGATAGTGCTATATATGTATAAATGAATATTCCCAGCTGTGCTCCAATGCAGTTGGAGATGGAAAGCTCACATAAAGGCTTCCCTTCGGGAGGAGAGACACAGTCTCTCTTTTGAGCAGGCAGAGATGTTTTTCCCCTTCAACCCTTTCTGCCCTAAAGCCCCCCTTTTATACTATAATTTTTGGCCTGTCCCAGTAGGATAGAACAATCACATGTTATTTGGCCATACATGCATTACACATCCTGTGTTCTCCTTCATCTGCATCCCAAGGGGTGCGTAAGTTAATATGTTAATGGAGCTTAATGAGTGTCTCAATTACTTTTGGTCAAAATTTATAGTTGACAAAAGAGGTAGAATAAACACTTTGATCCACCTCCATGTACCAAGGCAGCAGTAGGGGCTCTCTGACCTTCATCAGAGTGTCCTTGTGTGCATCTTTATCTCCTCAACCAACCAGATTTATAACAAGGCTAGTTTTCCCAACCAGCCTCGTCAATTCTTCACCACCTAAAAGCAACACTGCTGTTCTAACAATTTACCACACAGAAAGACAGCACAAGTGCCTTGCTCTCATCGGGCAGAAAAACCCACGCTGTCGCATAACTGGGGTTTCATCAAATTTGACATAAGAACAAAAAAGGCAAGGAAGGGTGAGGGAGCTGAGAAAGAAGAGGAAGGGTAAGTGTATTGTCGAAAGCAGTTTGCTGTGAGTAGGATGGGGCACCTTAGTGGACAAGCATCTGAATGTACAATCTTGATAAGGCAGAGCAAAGAGGACTTAGAGAAATAGGCAATGTGACAAGATCAGGATCTCTGTATGATGTGTTCTATATTACATACTGAAATAGGAAGTGCTGCTCTGCTCATAATGTTTTATAATCATGTTGGAAAGCTAGTGATGTAGAAAAGGGCTTGTAAATTATTGGAGAGATAAAAGGAAATGTCTGAGAGTGCACAACTTCAAGAACTTGCTTTACATCCCAACAGGCAATCAAACAGCTATTAGATCAAAACATGTAATCCCTTTCTCATGATGAGGGGGCATTGATGTTCTTCAGTTCAGTGGCAAAACCAGCAAGAATAAATAGCTACTAGTTAAAAAAGATTTATTTCTTTGATTTTGTTTAGCAGAGATGATGACCTGCTGGAACAAACTCCCAGGGGATGGAATGGAAGATCTGGTCCAACCACGAGCTGCCCAGCAAAGGAAGGAAAGAGAGAGGTGTGGCAGCAGGGCAGGTAGGGGCAGTGACCTCACTGACAAGGGGTGAGGGTAACCAGGTGCATCCAACAGTCCAGATCACTGTACAAGACTGAAATGGTGAATCGAGTCTGAGATCAAGCCTGGAAATCAAGACAGCAAGTCAAGGTCGGAGTCACTGGTACGCACTAGGCATGGTAGAGCTGCCATATAGCTTAGGCAGAGACCAAGGACAAGAGTCTCATCTTGAAAGCATCTCTAGAGACAAGAAGGCCCCATCAATGAGACTTCTTACAGTTCTGGTTCAGAACCAATTCTGGTTCTGGACAGCTGCAAAGCTTGGGGCCCAAGCAGTCAAACCCCTGGGAAATGGGGGAGGATATAGTCAGCCCCGATACACCTTTGCCTCTAGCTGGTTTCATATCTAGACTGGATACATATTTTATGCCAGTTGTATTTGATCCCCAAAGCATAAATTTTTACAGTTCATGCTCTACTGAAAAAAATTGAATGGATGATGTAATAATTCTGAAATTAGTTGGATGCATGATACACTTAGAGAAGTTAGATTCATTTAAGATTTGGAAGGTAAAAATGTAACACTGTGGGAATTGATCAGAAAACATTTAGTGAAGAGGAACGCTCATATCTGGCCAGCTTTTTCTTGTTCACTTCTGCAAATGGGTAGTACAGTAATTACAGCCACAGTCTCCTTTTGGTCCTTAGTTGTACTGAAGTATTTTATTCATATCCTTTTAGAATCTGCAACATTAGGCTTTTCTGCTTAGAACCTTTGTGGTTCTGTCTATAGCTCATTGCCATTTCTTGGTTCATGTTGTTCCTTCCCACTCCACTGTTTTCAGTAGCTTTGCTCTCATGAACTGGAGCACCTGAGTCACTTGATCCCAGCTCCCAGCATTCTGGCCTGAAATGCTAGCAAGTGTCTCCCTTCTGCCCTGCTGCAGAGAAGCCCCGTGCCCCCCAAGCCTCTCCCACTGTGTTAATGAACACTCAGCCCCCCAGAGTGTGTCTTCCAGGCTGCTTTCAGGTGACATTTATTCAGCCTGCTGGCCGTGCTCCAGGCCATTGGGTCTTTGCTCTGAACACATTCAGATGCACCCTGTGACAGTCTCTAAGCCAGGGCTTGGGCTAGCCCAGCCTCCCTTAAATTGTATAAACAGGCTTTGGACAGAGAGGCAAAAATGGCCATACTTGAATTCCAGGAAATTTATGCTGTGACCCTTTCTAATAAAAATACACAAGGTGAGGACTTCAGCAGCTCTTTTTTCATGGGGAGGCAGAAGGCCTCTTGAAAAGACAGACATTGAATTAACCACTTACATGGGGTTCTAGTTACCATACCTCTTACCTCCTTGAAGCTAAGGAAAGTAATTCCTTGGTAATCGTAAAAGGAATTTCCTTGTTTCATTCAAAGTATTCTAGAAATTAAGTGGTGTTTTGCAATGTGTATTTATTTAGTGCAATTTTTAAAAAACTGATGCAGTGTAATTTCACCTCTAAATATAAGGGTAGAGTACTGGCAATAAAAATCTGTTTATCTGTAAGGCATGCAGCCAGTGCTGCAGCTCCTAAAATGTTTCTTCTGTCCAATAATAGTAGGGCAGGTAAAAACCACCCTCTCCTGTCCTTGATCTCCACAATGTCACCATTGTGAAGAGGATGAGTTCCAAAATACGCAAAACTGTTAAACTTAATTGTTATACAGTTTCAAATGCAACGGCTGCATAAATATCTGGCTCTTCTCCCAGACATTGATTATGTACTCCAAAAAAACTGTTCTAGAACAAAAGAGGAGGGGATTTTCAAGTTCATTGAGATAATCTGAGATTTTTCTTGCAATATTTTTACACGCTGAGATTATAGGGTTTGCTTAAAACTTTTAGCAGTCCAGAGGTGGTCTCAGCATCAGCCATTTGGTTGCTGCAACTCAAACATTTTTGGTTGTTTTTTTGCAAAGTCCTCTGGAAGTCATTCATCTGCTTATGCAGTATATTGTAAATCCTGGTGAATATTTTTAGCAAAGTAAGTAATTTATGAGAAGTTCTAATCAAAAGATGCAACAATAAAATTTTTCCAGACTTATCTATGACATAGCAGTACAGTAGGAGAGATGTTTGCAGAGTTTGAATGATGTGACTTTTGAAGGCAGAGACTATAACATCTCATCCAAGTACTTTCTCTTCTGTACTTAGCCTTGTTGGTGGTCTGTGGTAATACATTGGCTTTTGAATATATTTCAAAATAGATTTTTACATTAAATTGGAGAACTCTGGGAATATAATATTAGTTCAGAATTGCACCAAATAAAAAAATCAAACAAAAATTGGTTGATCTATTATTATTGAAGTCTATAACAAATTACTATACACTATAGTGATGAAAATAGAACTTGTGTGGTCTGTATGGCTTTCTAATAGTCTTGTGGAAAATCAGGACTACTCAGGAGTTGTAATCTTTGGCTAGATAATGAATTTTATTGAGTACTAAAGATGGCTCTGCAACGTGCTTTCATCATAAAAGGCACTGATCAGTGGAAAAAATGGATCGTTTGTTACTTTAGTTACCAACCGGGTTGTTAATGGAGACTTACTGTACACAATTTTTCATTTCTTCTCATGTCCAGGATGGATGTGTCAAGAAAATACATGGGATGCTTCTGAGTGCTAAATTTGAATGTAATATTTGCATAACAGGCAAAAATGTCTTACAGTGCAAAATCATATTTACTCTGTATCACCAGCGCAGTATCAAAACAAGGCTCTGAAAAGCTAAACAGCAAAGCTGAATTAATATATGCAAAGTAATTTTCATTTGCAGGGTTATTTATCTTGTACTTTTCTCGTTATTATAATTCTTGACTTTGTTGTAGTAATAATTTAGACTAGAAATACTAGAATTAGTGACATGTTAATTTTTATTGTCCATTTTAATGGACATTAATGCTTTAAGGTTCAAATTCTAACTTAATTTAGCCCAGTAGCAGCTCTTTCCAGCTAAACTAATTTAACAAGACTGCCATGGAGGTTTAATAGCAGGTACTATATAATAGTGAAGTAAGGCAAAGCATCACTTAGAGTCAATCTATCCAAATTGTCTGTCTATGTGATCACTAATCTACAAAACATCCAATTTACCAAGCAGCTGTAAAAGCACAGGGACTAAAATGATTTAGTTTTTGAATTAGAGTAGTGAAATATTAAAGCTATATTGGATGCCCTCATTGCTACTGAAATGCCACTTGACTGGAGTCAGCAATCAGCAAGGCTTTGTTACATGCAGAGGAATTAGTGCTCTGTTAGCTACTGAAATGATAGCTGTTTGCATAAATGCAAAACTTCTGTCCATATGTAGTTTTGACCACTCAAAGTATCATCCACAAAGCCATTATGACAGTTATGTAAAGTAGTTGGAGGTCTGTTTATTGCTCATCTTATAAAGAACCAAGGCATTGGCTACTTTTGCCCCTGTTGGACTCTGTCAGGGAAGCTAATTTACAGCTAAGACAGTATGAGATTCTTCCACAGAGCAGCAAAAGATGCTGAAATCAGATGTAACATATGTTTTACAAAATGTTGAAGATAATTAAAACTTACACTAATCTCTGAGTATATGAAAAATCTTCCAGAATACCTACAGCCATGTACGTGCAGCATCTCCTACATTACTATACTTGTAGGCAGGGGATTGACATAGGGGTGAGGATGCTACCTCAGCATTGTCTCTAATACTCTGGACAATTGGTAAAAAGTGAAAAATTAGGGCATGAGTTGGTTGATGTGCAGTAATATTTGCATGGCAGGCCCTTTTAGCTCCTCCCTTTTGTCTCCAGTTTGCTGTTACTCTATGACAGCAGAGTGTTCTCTCATCTACTCTGTGAAGTGTTCTTGTGACATCACTGCATTAAATGCTGGAGGAACTCTCCGAACTTCTTTTGGACTGTGGTCTGAATAACTCTTGTATCTGGTACCCAAAAGGAAGGATAGAAGCAAATTACTATTAATTAACCAGATAGTGAATAATGAAAATGGACAATACAGCCTAAATTATTATTCTAAAGTCATTTGTAAAACAGAGGTTTCTGGAGCTCCTCCTCAGGGCTGGAACATTAAAGAAAAATCTCACAGTAGAACAGTCTTCAATAAAATGTATGTCCTAGTAAAACTCATGTTGGCTTGAAGGTCTGAGAAAAGAGATGATATTGGGGGCAGCAGAGGAGTGGGTGATGACCCCTCTGGTGACCAGTGACAGCACACAAGGAAATGGAATGAAGCACTATCAGGGGAGGTTTAGACTGGACATCAGGAAAATGTTCTTCACTAGAGGTTCACCACGGAGAGGGTGGTTGTCTACTGGAACAGGCTCCCCAGGGGAGTGGTGATGGCCCCAAGTCTGTCAGAATTCAGGAAGTGTCTGGACAATGCTCTTAGTCATATGGCTTAGTTTTAGGTAATCCTGCGAGAAGCAGGATTATCTTTATAGGTCTTTATGGGTCCCTTCAAACTTTAGAATAACATAAAATATCGTGATATTCTATGACTCTATAGGCTTAAAGGATATGTTTTTGCCTTACCAAGTTCCCAAGTAGATTCAGTAACTGTTTTGTTAAATATATTGTCATCTTATATTTTGGAATTAAACTATTCTCCTAATTTTTATGTACATGTGAAATACATTATCATAGCTTGTTATTTTACTATTAAACAATGTAAAGTTAATATGACAAGAAGCATTGTGTTTTTAGTGATATTTTTGTTGAGGTGACAAAGGTTAATAAATTTGGGCACCATAATTCTCTGCTGAAAAAGTATTCTGATAGTGCAGGGAAGCTGTAATGACAATTTTGAACTAGCATTTTCTAAACAGAGAACTTTACTGTCAACCCATGAATTGCTAACCAAATCTAGTTTGTAATTTCCTGGGAGTAAGCCAGCTGTAATGTAATGTAACAGGACTAACATAACTGGAGTGACTGCATTTAACTTATTATCAGAATTGATTTTAGAAATTAGATGGGAGTCCTGTGATCTCTCTTCTTAATTAAAAAAAAGAAAAAAGAAGAAAAGAAAAATATTGTGTAGTTTTCTTAAAGGTCACAGAAAGAACCAAGACAAGAGTTTTGTCTGTGTATGTCCATTTGTTCAGCCTTACAATCTTCATGTCTTTCTTTCTTGTGTAGTGAGTAGAAAGATGCCTATTCTTCTCAGTGCAATTCCTCCATCTTGCTTTGGGATAGAATGAGTTGCATTTGATGTGTCTATCCCTTGTGACTGACACAAGAAGTAGTCCAAAGGACTATCTTAGAATGGATAATACTAGCCAAAATCAATCCTACCTGTATTTTACAACAGTGTAAGTGGGAGGAGAATTGATGGTCACTGATTAGAATAAAACTATATGTTTCTAGAGTATTATATGTGGTATTTTTGTATTTTATATGCATAATCATGGTGACATACCTCCAATTATATCTAGTTTATACCCCTGTAAATCAGTTCTATCTGATTTACCCTAGATTAAACTTTGTGTCTGCAGTTGTATTTCTCAGACAAGAAGTAAATACAACTGCATATTTCAAATGGGATTTCAGCTGTTTGTCCTCAAAACAGGAAGGAAGATATTCACGATTTGAGTAACTCATAAAAGTAAAGGGATCTTTTTACCTATGAAATATTTTTCATTAGTAACATATTAACAAACATCATTAATATCAGAATCAGAACTATTTCATTATAAATGTGACAGGCTCTAAAACAAGATTTACCTTTTGGCTCTGCTTTCAAATGCAGTTATGTTACCTTTAAAGCCAGTTTCGATTTTCTCAGGTTCTCTTGAGGCTATGTGAATAAATAATAGTATCAAAGAGAAAAGCGAATTATCAAGCAACTGAAAAGAATTTAAAATGCCATCAGTAATTGAGAGGGTTGATGGTATGACTGACAAAGGCTAAAAACTAAAAATCACTCTTGTCTTTAATGGATTATGGTGAAAGATAGAGTCCATCTGGAAGGAAGTAGGAGCAGGAATCAGACTCTTCAGGTGGTGGCAGGAAGATGAGTATTTGGTGTTTTGAAATGAATGTGTATACAGAGCCAGAAGTGCACACAATTACTGGGGGTAATGTGAGTGGCAGGGAACCTGTAGAGGAAAGGCTCTGAGCTTTGTGATAAAGCAGGAGTCCTCCCACCACAGCATGGATATCACAGCTTTCTATCACAGAGGAGCAGTCAGTCAACCTTATAGCAAAGGTTAATAAAACATTCATAAATGTTTGTTAAAATCATCTATACTGTCTGCAAATACAGCAGTAATTTGAAATTGATACAGATGAGAAGATTCACAGCAGCAGTTTCCCAGGCTCTAATTTTCTTCAAAGGAATATGAATAAGGAAAGATATTGGAGGTCTGATTTTTCAAAAATATTGATAACTGGCATGTTGAGTCTGATTTTTCAAAAACTGGCATGTTGAAATGATGTGTCATAGAGACAAATATGTGATCTGGTTGAAAGGGGATGAAAAACCATGGCTCTGAAAAAAGCATTAAACGATGGGCCCGGGTCCTGTGCAGTGTTTAGTGGTGCTAATACTCTTGTACTGAAAGCAGGAAAGACAACAGGTGCAAATGCTGTTGGCTGCAACAGTTTATTGTGCTTGCAGCCAATGTAACACAAACCAACAGGAGACCTAGTGCTGGAACAAGCTGAAGCACACATTGTCCCAGTAGATTGTTTTCCTTCCTGTTTGAGCTCATTAATTTTAGATCACTAACATTGTTGGCGTCCCAACCCCAAACTTTAAGGGCACAATATACATTATGAGCATGTCTGAAATATCATGCGATTCTCCCTTGAGGATAAACTGAGTTCTTGAAATTGTAGTAAGTGGGGTGGGAGTTGGGAAAACAGAAGAGCTGCAAAAAACTCCCTTTATAAAAGGGCATGTTGGAGAAACCCAGCACAGATTATCCACAACAGTTTTTACACCTCTCTGTAAACGGAACTGTGGACAGTTGCCCAATTCATTAGGACAAGTAGCCTGATGTTATTTTGGGCTGGGATTTATTTAAAACATTAAAGGACAGACCTAACAATTTGTCTTGATTCCCTTCCCTCCTCCCCCACCCTGGCCATTATACCTGGGATTGTGCTTTGATCCACCTGCCCTTGCCCTTTCTATTCCGCTGCTAATGCCCCTCCCAACACCCTGTAGCCAGGACAAACCATGGCAAAAGATCAACTTGTCCTAACTTTTTTTGGTGTTTTAAAGTAAGTTTGTTTTTTTTTTCCTTATGAAGCATTTTTGTATGAACGGATACCATATGGCTCTAGGTTAACAAATCCTGTATAGAAATACTGCTTCCTTTCCTGCTTAAATGAGTCAAGGTTCCCTATCAACATTCACAAAGGATTTCCCTATATATTGAGCAATGTATAAAAGCTAAAGTGGTTTTGGCCACCTTCCAGGCATTGGGAGAAATTCAATACTCGTAGCTTCTAAATGGAAAGAATTAAAATTAGCCCACTTCCTTCTTATCTATTGGGAGATTTTTCTTACGCACTGATTATTGGCTAAAGGTTACTGTTCTCATCTCTATCTAGTAAAGTTTCCTTCTACTGCATCCACCTACCCTAACTAAAGAGCATGAGACTTTTTTATTTTTGAGATCAAATGGATTTAATGCTTTTTCTCATTTTGCCAAATCACTTTCATTTTGCTTCTAAGTTTTCTATAATGACCTATGCTTTGCATAATAACTTAGGAAAAAGTTGCAACATTCTTGTTTAAACTCAAAATTTGAAATGGTCCTGCTGCTGAAAGTGCCTACTGAACACCTCTCCATCATTTTAAGTGATTGTGAAGCACTTGTGTTGCATTGTCCATTGAAGGGTCAATTTGCAAATTTGAATACTGATAATCTATTTCCATGGTATTAGGACAACACAGAATCATTCTGCCCTCAATATATAGGTTAGTATAACTATGATAGTATATTTCAATTTCCAGTGTAATACCATGTTGATTTTTACCACCTTTAGCATTTCCTTGATGTTTGGGTGGATTTTAAAATTACATCTTGATCATTTTGCAAATCTAATATTTGTAGGTGAACAGTTTTATGAATATAGTGTAGCACTGTAAAAAATCTTTAGAGGCTATTATTAGCTAACCTTATACAGAATGTTCCTGTAATTGAAAAGGCCTTTTAAATGCAAGCATTTTCTTCTTGGCTCTCAGTTGAGAATTGTATTTAATTTGCAAATGATAGCCTATGGAAGTTGCTTATTTTCTAGTTATGGAGGATACTATTTTTTAGTATATGGAACATATATGTTTTCCATCTGAATTGCTGACATATCCATTACTGTGTGCCAAATGTTTTTAATTTCAACAGGTCTGTAACGGATATCTGAGTATCTGTGTGATGTATACTTCCAAAGTCTCATGAAGATCTGTCTAGTGGGCATACTCAAGCTGGCATTTCCAAAGCTACTTTGCAAGTCAGAGAACAACATGCATCTCGAATATTTTATGAAGTGATTATTTTGAATTGATAATCTAAAGAAATAACACAAAACAGCCACAGAGAATTCATTATTGTTGATGAGTTTAGAGATGTAGGATGAAATCTGATCAGACTGGTTTGGGCTGTAAAACAAGAGACTCCCTGGATATAAACACTGGATCTGGCTTGGGGGAAGCAAAACAACTTTTCTTCTCTGGAATGGAAGACGTAGCCTGGAAAGCAAGCTTTTGGGCCTGTGTTTTTCTGGAAGACTGAAAACTAGCGTGGTTAGCACTGTGTGAGTAAGGACATACGTATGAGTAAGGTTATATGAGGCTGAATTTCTGAGCTTAATGAAGTTGATGTTACTGCTTGCTTTAACAAGGATGGGATTCACTCTAATATTAAAAATAATTAACTATGCAAAATGTAATTAACAATGAATCCTAATTAGCTACCTGTGGAAATTGTGCCTTTATTGTCACAGTTTTTTCTTTTTTTTTTTTCACTCCTCTGTGCTCTGAATTGCTTTTCCAACACCACCTCTGCAACTGAGCTGCGTTAGCTGTGCAATGTACTGTGATTCACACAACACTGTTTTCACAAAGAAAAATTGTCACAGGAGAAGAACTTGTTAAAATTTTGACTGTAAGCAATATTTGTCATTTTAAATCGGAATAATAAAAGACGGGGTGGGGTTAACCTAATTCTCTTTAATGGAGAAACAACACAGTTTCCACACTAGAACTTGCATGACAGGCAAGTAAAGACAGGAGTGAAATCACCTTGGAAGTGTGGGTGAATGTGAAGGATATAGGTTGGAAGGGAGATCCATTAGAGAAATGGATAATAAGTAGCAGGGCTGTTAGCACTGAAAATGAGAAAGGAGCAGAAAGCCATGCACACAGATGGAAGATCTCGTTTCATTGTTCTGAGGAGGTGCGAGGAAAGACATCTGGGATACTGATTGCAAGAGGCTTGGGTTTCTGAACATGGAAGCTGCTTCCTTTGTTTGGTTATTCTTCTCCTTATGTAAACAATATTTATTCAGTAATGAAAATGGTTCGTAGAAAGTGCTATTGTGACTATTTCGAAATACTGGTGAATATGGGAAAAGAGGAGAATCCTCTCGTGTCCTTACTGTCCTGTTTTCCCCCTGCAGAAAGCACTGGTGTGGCATAATAATATATATTGCCCAATTTGAACTGATGGCATTCCTTGCAAATAACACAGTAAAGAAAAAAAGGCCTTACCATGAGCTTTTATTTGTATAAAACTGAAATTTAGGCCAACTGTTCAGTTCAGAGAGTATTAAAATAATAAACGCTAATTGTAGAAATTTCTCACTTTCTTTGGGAAAGCCTCCATCCTTCAGAAGTAAGCCAGGGAATTCTTTGAGACTTGTTTTAAGCCCAAAGTGGACTGGATTTTGCATTTTGTGTATAATAATACACAAAGGCTTCCAAACTCAGTGGGACAGCTCAACACAAATGGCTCTTGAAAAAAAAATTACAAACAAAACAGGCATTGTCTTGCAGTGAGCAGCTAGGCACTGCTCTTACAGAGATGGTTTTGTGTCCCATTCACATGCATAACACTTCTTGATATTCACTGATGAGAGAAAAAAACGCCCCACATTCCACTGCTGTTATAACTAGAATGGATTCCTTAGAGCGCACACATTTAAAATAATTATTAATTAGTAAAGATTTCATGCTGACACCGAGAAGACCTGCGGGTAGGACTAGATACTATTTTTATGTAAACATGTACTTGCTTATTTTTGTCCCTTTTTCATGAAAAAAAAAAAATTGTTCTCACTGTTTGTTCATTGGCTCTTAAGGTTTTGCATTTAGTTACTTGAGAATGCAATTGCCTCAATTTTTGAGATTGATCTTATGAATACTTATGAACCCATTTTCACAACTGAAATAGAAAGAAATATGGTGCTGCCCAGATAGTCCAAATTTACTTCTCTTTCTTCTGCCTGTTCTGCTTCAGATTCTTGTGATAGATTTACTTTATTCAATTAACGTCTCTCCCTCCCCACCTCCTCAGGCTGGCCTGACAGTGTTACAAATTGGAGGTGAGTGTACTAACTGCATGGAGGTGAGGGTACCATTCATGCTACCAACCCTACCTTCTTCAGCCTTACGTGGTTTACACAGTTCCCATGTGCACCACCATCCATTTTTCCTTTACATCCTGCACTTCTACAGCACCTCACCTCTTGTAGAAGCCGGTGTGGCTCCTCTACCACATTTACAACAAAAGAGACATCTCCTGCCCACAGCCAGACATTTTTAAAGTACTCTGTATTGTTTGTAGGTGTTCTAAGAGGTGGACCAGTAAATGTGACCCCTTGGTTTTAGTGTGCCTTTCATTTTGATGTATTTACTTTTTTCTTTAATATATAATAAGAGTGAAGTGATCTAGAATATGCCTAGAAGTGGATACAAGTAAATGAGTAACTGTGTCTGACCATGGAAACTAGATTTTTCCATGTCCAACAATTTTTCTGGAGGAAGTAAGAAAGATGTGCACAGATTTTGACAGACTTGTAGTGAACGCAGAGAGCTGAGGTTCCTTCCACCTCACTAGCTCTCTGCCCTGCAGCTCCTGAGGATGTTGGTCTCTCTAAGGCAGGGCCATCATAGAATCACAGAATGGTTTGGGCTGGAACAGATCTTAAAGGTCATCTCATTCTAAACCCCCTGCCATGGGCAGGGACACCTTCCACTAGACCAGGTTGCTCAGAGCCCCATCCAAACTGGCCTTGAACACCTCCAGGGATCGGGCATCCACAGCTTCTCTGGGCAACCTGTGCTAGTGCCTCAATACTCTCACAGGGAAGAATTTCTTCCTAATAGTTAACTGGGGTATGCATTTGAAAATCCATCAGATCCACTTAATGATTATCTCGGGTGTAAAGTAGGTTACTTGAGCAAGCTGCAGCACAAAGGATGATGCCTGGAGAACTGATTCACAGGATCATATAACCCTGCTTTAAGATGGAAATATGCATCAGAAGAGTGGAGCACAAGGCTTGGAGTGGTAACACTTCAACAGTTTCTCTTGAACTTGCCTTCTGAAATCTGTCAGACCTTCATTACCTTGGTCAGTCTGAAGTGATACAACTCACCATTGTTATGTAAATAACATCAGAATCACAGCTATTGGTGGACTTAATATTGCAAATTCTGTGTATAAAGACAAACTTCAGTTCCTGAAACTTCAAATTTTGTGATTATTTGAAAAATAAAATTATTTTAAATAATGCTATCAAATAAATTATTCATGTAGTTGTAGCAGACATACTTTCTCTCTGGAAACTGTGGTGGGTACATATTTTTATAATCGAGAATGCCATTTGATATTGTCCTGCGTTATTACAGTGCATTTCAAATGGAAAAAAAAATACTCACCAGAAGTGAAATCTAAATCTGGAAATACAAAATAATCCATAAATTCTTCACAAGTATCTCTAGCTTTGAAGTTCCATGGTTACTGCACCCAAATATGATTTTTGTGAAGTGAGTGCGTACCTGCTAATTGGACCAGTGATTCAAATCTAACAAGCTGGATAGTTGGGTACTTTTCAAATTCTTCACATCAGGAGTTCTAGCAAAGGCTATTGCCATTTTTTATTTAATAAAAGTAAGAAAACTTCTGGACATCAATGTAGACTGTCTAAAGATGATCATCTTGAAAAGCCAAACCAGAACTAGCAGTGAATGTTGCATATGCAAATTATCTCATTCAGATATGACTTGCAAATCATTTAAACAAGCAGTAGGCACAACCAGTGGGCACTGTGGTTTCAAGCAAGTTTTCATAATTCCTTTTAGATTGGGCTCCATACATACAATATAGAATCATAAATATCCTGAGTTGGAAGGCACCCATATGCATCAGTGAGTCCAACTCCTGGCCCTGCACAGGACACCACCAAGAGTCACACCATGTGCCTGACAGCATTGTCCGAATGCTTCTTGAACTCTGTCAGGCTTGGTGCTGTGACCACTTCCCTGGCAAGCCTGTTCCAGTGCCCAAGCACCCTCTGAGTGAAAATAATTTTCTTAATATCCAACATAAACTTCCCCTGACAACTTCAGGCCATTCCCTTGGGTCCTGTCACTAGCCAACACAAAGAACAGTGTCTGCCTCTCCTCTTCCCCTCATGAGGAACTGCAATGAGGTCTCCCCTCAGTCTCCTTTTCTTCTGGCTGAACAGACCAAGTGACCTCAGGCCCTACTCATACGGCTTCCCCTCAAGGCCCTTTACCATCACCGTGTCCCTCCTCTGGACACTCTCTAAGAGCTTTATATCTTTTCTATATTGCAGTGACCAAAACTGCACACAATATTCAAGGTGAGGCTGCACCAGTGCAGAGCAGAGCGGGAGCAATCCTCTCCCTTGCCTGGCTGGCGATACTGTGCCTAGTGCTCCCCAGGACACGGTTTGCCTCTTGGCTGCAAGGGCACTGCTGACTCATGTTCAACTTGCCATTGAACAGGACCCCCAGATCTCCTGCTGCTCTCCAGCATCTTGTTCCCCAGTTGGTATGCACATCCGGGGATGCCCCATCTCAGGTGTAGAATCTGGCACTTGTCCTTGATGAAAGTCATTGCCCAGCCCTCTGATTTGTCAAGATCTCTCTGCCTTTGGGGGAGTCAACAACTCCTTCCAATTCAACACCGGTGAACTTACTTAGTATCCAAAGTCATTTGTGAAGATATTGAAGAGCACTGGCCTTAAAATGGAGCTCTGCCAAACTCCACTAGTGACAGGTCACCAGCCTGATGCAACCCCACTTACTATAACCTTTTGTGTCTGACCCATGAGCCAGTTGCTCACCCATTGCATCTGTTATCCAGCTGAATGATGCACAGGCACGGCAATGAAACTGACAGGCCTGTAGGGCCATCCCTCTTGGCCTTCTTGAAATTCGGGACAACACTGATGGATGCCAGCACCTTCAAAAGCATATTCACAGGGGACCTTGCTAACTAGTTCTCTGAGCAGTCTGAAGTCTGCTCTCCTCACATCCAGAGGGGAAGTTTTGCTGACACTTTTTCTCCTGCTGACACTTTTTCTCCCAATTTAACTTTGGGATTGCTGTGGCCAAGACAGCCATCAATCAACACTTCACTTATGACACCCTCTCAATAACCAAACTAAAAAATCAAGGACGGCACCTTTCCTAGTCAGCTCCCTTAACACCTGTATGAAGAAGTTATCATCCCTGTGTTTTAGGCATCTTCTGGACCTGTTTGTACCAGCTGTGTGGTATTCCCAGTTAACATCTGGCAAGCTGAAGTTCCCCATAAGGACAAGGGTGGTTGATTTAGAGGCATTCCTTAGTTCCTTAAAGAACAATTCATCAGTGTAGCCATCCTGGCTGGATGGCCTATATTAAGACTCCCATGAGGACATCTGCTTTATTTGTTTGTCCCTTAATCCTTAGATTTCAAAGCAGTTTTTATCCCTATCTTGATTATGTCAATATTACTACTTTCTTACATTTTCAGCCTGCCAGGTAAGACAAGAGTAAGGTATTTCCCATCCTGGTGCACTAGCTCTTGTCAGGTAGTTAGAATAGACACAACATGATATGCATGACAAAACTTCCAGCCCCCTCAACCTAAAGCTTATAACATGTAGGCATTTGGAAAGGTTTTCAAAGGAAACTACTTTTGGTTTTGAAAGCTCATATTTTAAAGTTTCTACAAGTAACTTGAGGAAATAGGGTATTTCTATATTTTTATATAAATTTTGAGGCATTTTGGAAATTTTGTACAGTATTTTACTTCAAGTGCCTACTATATCTTGATCCAAGAGAGGTCTGTGGTAAATGACAGTCTAATCAGTTAGGTCATGGTTGCAGTTTTAACTTTGAAAATGAACCCTGGAGAACCAAATTCCCTGTTTTATTACAATGCTTCTTAAATAATAACAACTAAATGTTGTGTACCTTTGCTTAAATGCCAGCAAATGGTCTCAGTTCTGTTAGCATTTCATTGACATTCAGTCTGTGGCTTCATGTTGGCCAAAGCCAATAGTAGTCCCATCTGCCAAGTCTTGCTCCTACATTCCTAATTCCTTAGCTGCCAGGGAACAGGAGTCTAAGTATTGTGAGGAACTTGACTTTTGGTTAATCTGAATTTCAAACTACTAATATACATCCCCAACAAACTTACGCTGAAGGATGATTATTTGCCTCAGAGCAGTTTCTCCCTTGAGCGATCGGCCAGCATTTGCCTTCCGACTCCTGTCATTGCCTACCATTAGCAAGTTCACACTTTATCCCCCAGCATCCTTATTCCTTCTTGTGTAGTGGCACCATTTTACTGTTCCCAGGCTCTGTTCCTTCCCTGGTAACAGAAGATGCAGAGAAGGCAGAGTTACTGATGTCTTCTTTGCACTGGTCTTTACTTACAAGACCAGCAATGGGCAGAAACTGATGCACAGGAAGGTGCACCTGAATATGAGTTTCTTTACTGGGTGGATGACCTTGCACTGGAACAGATTGTGCAAAAGGGTTGTGGAGTCCCCCTCAATGAAGATATCCAGGAAACATCTTGACACAGAATCAGAGTCACAGTATTATTAGGGTTGGAATAGACTTTGGAGATCATCCAGTCGAACACCTCTGCCAAAGCAGGGTCACCTAGAGTAGGTTACACAGCAACGGAGTAAGGGGGGTTCTGAATGTCTCCACAGAGAGACACGCAATCTTGTGCCACGTGCTCTGGGATGACCCTGCTTGAGCAGGGAGGCTGGACCAGACGCCCTACTGTGGTCCCTTCCAACCTTACCCACTCTGTGATGCTGTTCGCCTCCCAGCTACTCGTTACTAACCTTTCTCGTCTGAAACATTTAAAAACTACTTTTTTTAAGAAATCAACACTATAATTTGCAGATGGCCTCTCAATTACTTAAACATCCTATTTTTTTTTTCAATCTCTGCATCCCGGCTGTACGGATGCTCTGATCCCCGTTATCACCGGCGCGGCCCCGCGGCGCTCCCCGCCCCGCTGCGGGACAGGATGTCCCGCCTCCCGCCGCTCTCCCGATTGGCACAGAGCTCCGCCGGCGTACGGGGGGCAGAGCTTTCCGCGTCTCCAGTAGCAGAGGAGTGAGGGAGGGATCGGCGGGCGGCTCCGCCGGCGGAGGGGTGGGGGGTGGGCGGGCGAGGGAAGGAGGGGCGAGGATTACCCGGGGCCGAGCGGGCGGCGGTGGAGCGGGAGCTGAAGCCGCCGCCTTCGCTGCCGCGGCTGCCCGGTGAGTGTGAGAGCCCCGACGGCCCCGTCGGGCTCGGGGGGAGCGGGGAGCAGGGGCGGGAGCGCCCCCGCGCCGTGGAGCGCTGGTGGGCGGGCAGGCGGCGGGGGGAGCGCGGCCTCCGCTCCGCACCCCGGGAGCCCCGCGGGAAGGGGAGGCAGGGCAGGGGCGGCCCCCGCGCCGTGTGCGGCGACCCCTGCCCGGGCGGAGCTCTTCCTCCGCCTCCCGCCCCGGTGCCCGTGCCCCCCGCCTGTCCCCGGGCTGGCCGAGGCGGGGGAGAGCCGCGGCTGGCGGCCCGCAGGGGCGGGGACAGCGGG
>VZTE01003578.1:57620-215293 GCA_013397775.1 Eulacestoma nigropectus
TTTCCTCCTCTCATTCTGTAGCAGGTTGGGCTGTTCAGCCAGCCTGGAGAGAAGGCTGAAGAAGGAAACATGTCTTCTGATTCTTTTTGTCTGTCTGCTCAAGCAAGGTTTGACTCCAAATGGTTGAAGACAGACTTGCAGGTAAGAAGTTTGATGGTCGTATTACACTGTGACCTTTCAGGTGCCTATCAAGGATGCTTCTAGTCCTGATGAGTAGAAGAGTGCAGCTCTTGAGATAGTGTATAGGTTTTCCCAAGTATGCTGATTTATAACTGGTTTTGAAGAAACACTAGCTTATTTTGAGCTGCAGATAAATCTGCATTTTCAGTCCTGTTCCTTCTGCTTTGAAACAAGCTGGGCTACATGTGTATGTTATCTTTGCAGAGTGTCAAAGCCCGTAGCAGAGTATGTGGCATTTCTGCTAGAACTATAAATTCCTATTTAGGCTGTTGCTAAATGTCTTGCCTGCACATGAGCTAGCAGCTTTAATGCATGGGAGAACTGAAGCAAAAGGCGATGGAAATGTAATTTATATTTTGAAGAATTCAAATTAGATTTTACTGTAGTTGTTTGTATCATGGATAGAGGCTTCCCCTAAATTTTGTCCTTTTTGAAGGGAGTTAATTTTTTGTCAAAGGTACAAGGTTGAAATGGAAGTGGTCTTTGTTGAATATGCCGGTGTTTGGTGGAAGTTATCTTTTGTCTTAGAAGATGATTTCTTCATTTAGCAAAGTTGCATGATATGGGGAGGAAAATACTAACATGTTCTCCCAATTCAGGTTTTATGATAAAGTGGAAAATATAGAGAAATAGAGTAGTTTGGGTCAGTTATATTTGTTTCAGATGAAATGAGTAACTAGATTAATTCCTTGTCTCTTCATCTTCCTTTCCCCAGATGTTGCATATAGAACCCTTACTTTGAATAACCTTTCCAAGTTTCAACTCAAAACTGAAATTCTTGATGAGATGGGCCAGCCAGTGTTACTCTTTTCTTACTGTTAGTAATAGTGCTACTGAAAAATTCTTTAAAATTCCATCTTTGTGACTTTATCCCAGATTACATGCTGATAGTCTGCATGGTTGAGTTGAGCTGTTCTTACGGTTAGACAAGGATTTTTCCCCATGCAGTTGTGATTTGGAAGCAGCCTTTCTCCAGTATTTTACATCAAACAAGATAAATTGGAATCAGAAGTGACAATTATAGCCTAAGAGGTTACATTATTTAGTAGGTCTTGAATGTAAATGCTATGAAATGACAGGGCTTGCTCTTGATTTGGCTAGATTAATTCTATTTTCATCTTTCGTTCCTACCAAAGTAAAAGTTTCAATCTAAAGTCAGATGTTTTCTCTAATGTAGTAAATAAAGATAATATACAACATTTTGGAGATAAGCATATGAAGAAATATGTAAATATATTTTTGTTTCCGGAAGGGTGGCTTTTAGATTACAAGTATATTGCTTCAGTGATCGTTGAATACAGGAAAATTTATCTGAAAAAGTGGCTGCTTTTGTTTGTAACAGCTGCTGACTATGCATTGCCTTTTTTTTTCTTCTGTATTATATGGGGTGAAAAATGTGACTGTTCATGTGATTTATCAGATTTTACCTTTTTTTGTAGTGTCTTTTTTCTGCATCTTTTTTTCCTATTTATTTAGACTTTGGATAGGAAGGTTTCAGTTGTCATCCAAAGTTTTAAGGGTTATTTTCAGTTGTATGTGTAAATGCAATAAAACATTTGTGATTTATGTTTCTGTAGTTTAGTTAACATGTTACAATAATTCCTTTTAATAATAAAAAATCTTCAATTGCAGCGTATTTCTTTGAGTAAACGCTCGTACTTACAGGAGTTCTTTATAAGTAATAACAAGTTAGAGTCTAATTGCCAGGGTACTCCTTTTTTTTTTCTTCCAATCAAGCTGTTGTCAAAATAATGAGATTAATGAAATAAGAGAACAGTAATCATTTGTGATCTGCTGGATGCAAACATCGCCTCTCTAGAATCTGAAGACAAGCCAGGCCTCCTGGGTATAATATAATTTTCTTACTAGGTTACCTGTTTTTTGTATTACACAGGTCTTCATCACAGAACTCTTAATTGGATGCGTGTGTTCAGTATTTTGAAAAATGAGCATGTGAATCTTGAGTAGCATCTTTTAATGTATTAAATGGCAGATATCTTCTGTAAAGGAGAGGAGTTTTGGGCTCTGGAGAATTTTTCTACTACATGAATGGTTATTTTAGCTAATGATTGACTAGCATGACCTAGCTGCGTGTGATTATTTTTTAAATAGGTATAAATCCTGTGTCTTAATCCTTTAAGTTCTGTATGTACTGAATATGTAGATTTCCTGCCGTGCATGTTTTTACTGGCTCAGCTGTAGAAGAGCCCTATTGGTGTTTGAGAGACTGTCAGCAGGAATTGAAAAGATGAACACAGTACTGTGACCGGTTTGAAGAAGACACACTAAATTTATGTAAATGGATTAAGATGACTACAAACTGTTTTGAATTGGACCCTGGAACTCTTCACTCTGCAGCTACATTTTTGACTTCTCAGGGTACAGCAGTCCAAGAATGAGTAGGTGACAGTCCTTGGAGAAACAGTTATTCTGGGGAATTCTTACCTTAGGAAGAATACATACAGAGACTGGTTAGTTTTTAAAATAAATTGTGCTGCAAAATTTGGGGTGTGTAGCTAGGATTGGAAGTAAAATGGTTTCATTTGGTGGCCTAGTAGTCTCCAAAGTACTTTTTTTTACTTTTTTCCTTTGTCACTGTTCTCAGGGAGTTTGCTCTTTAGACTTGCTAACTGGCAGTTACTGTAGATTAAGCCAATGAAATCTCTCTGAAAATTATTATATTCTTTTTTGTGATGTTGCATCAATAATGTAATGCACAATATTCTAGTGCTATTTGCATTAATAAGTTTGTTATATCGTGGTATTAATATAATAAGAAAAGCAGGACACGTGGATTGTAGCATGGATCATTTTTAATCACCTGTGTGCGTCACTGTTGCAGCTGGTGTCTGGGCCAAATTTAAATGTTCTTACTCAGTTTTGGGATGTTACTGCTGTGAGACAAAGGCAGTGTGATGTAGCATGTTATTACTGTTCTTAAGTGAATAGCAAAGGCACAAGTCCTTTTGTAGTAGCAGTGAGCTTCTGGCCTGCAAGATTAACTGATGTGGTGTGAAATGTTAATAGAACTGCATCTTCACAGTGTTTTTTGCTTATATTAATTTTTCTGAAACTGAACAATACTATTTTAGGAAGCCAAAGTGCTCCTACAAAGATCCAAGTGCATCCTGTAACTGTTCCATGTCTTTTTACTAACTTTGTAATTAATTGTATGATTTATGGCTACTAGTGTAATTTTGAAGTGCTCAGAAACATATATTTTACTGAAAAAAATCTAAATTTCCTGGTGGAGCAAAATAAGATACTCTATGTTACCTGAAAAAACAAACTGTTGCAGCAGCTGAAAAATCAGAGTAGTTCAGCTGAGTATGAGAACATCAGTATACAATATTGACATCTGTCAATAGGATGTGTATAACATCACCATTAATAAAATAGTCCTGTGAAGTTATAAAATAGGTGGATTTTAGTGCAGGCCACTTTTTCACGTGTCGTGTTTAACATGGTTGCTCGAAAAGTAAGTGTATCATTTCAATTTCTAATTTATTTATTTAGATTTGAATTAATACATTGAAAACACCTACCTGTTGATGACTATTACTAGTAGAAACCATCACATTTATAGCAAAAACTGTGTGTAATGGGAGATTGTGTCTTAATGACTGTTCCTAAGGTAGACATCCTTTATTATAAAAAGGGAAAATAAAATTGTTTACTTAAACCTAGGTACCCAGTTTGCAAAATCAAACTGTGCTTAAAATAATTCCGATTAAATAGATGTACTGTAGAACTAAATTGGAATCTTATGCAGAGACCTTTAATTAGTGATGGATGAATAACTAAAAACTAGGATTGCTGTGAGCTAATGGGATGCATGTGTGTGTTCAAATGAAGTTTAATTAGGCTGCTTATTCTGGATCCTGTGGAGAACTGTTGTGCTTAATAGCAGGAGTTAGAGGGAAAAACTTTCATTTTCCTGTAGTGTGGAGAAAAACTTTAGGTAACAGTCAAGGTGCGAGAGCTGTCTGCAAGAGGAATATGAGGCATTTCCGTCAGTTTTCCTTGAGTTCATGGTTGGCAGACTGTTTCTATCATTGTCTTTTTCCACAGAGATGAAAATGAGTTTTTAAAAATGAAATAGCCACCTTTAAGAGTTGCAGTGGTTTGAAACCTTTTTACCCTTCCTTCAAAGTTACATTCATCATTTTGATTTTCTCGAAAATCCCACTCTTCTAACATTTAGATCAGTGTCTTTACTTGTGAGAAGATCATGTAAAGAAATGATGTCTTGGCTATTAATGGCAGGAAGTTGGTGAAAGTTGCCTTCTCTGTTTTGTTGCTTTCCTGTTAATCTTCTTTATTTTGGTTTTCTGATCAGAAAAATGAGGGGCTTATTTGGAAGTTCTTAGAGCAAACGGCAAATGAGGACTCCTTTGTATGTAAAGGAAGTGAACTTTGCAGTAGCAATTTTTAAAAATTGTTTTAAAAAAGAAATAATGCTGTCTCTCTAAAATAAGTGGTTTCCAGATGGAGGGACAAACACTATATGTGGTGTGATAGGTTAGAGAAATGAGATTTAACACGTATGTACAAATATTTGGGCTCAGACAGACCTGTTCTTCAGATGCATAAAGATAGTTTCTAGGTTTGAGGGCATTGCATGATTTTTCTTTGTATGTGACTATTAACTGTTAACTTTTCCAGCAAGTGGAAGACCAGCACACTGCTAATATGGGGACGTCTCTAGTTTAACCCCAAATCTGTTGCAGTAATGTGGGGCTGCTGAACTTTTCTGACTTTGCTTTCTGAGGTTTTGAGCACTGTGTTTAGGTCTAGTGATGTTCCACTATGCTTTGCATAGGTGTGATAAGCAGCTGGGGTTTCAGGGCATGCTTCATTCAGCAGGGAAGGAAGGAAGCTAGGACAAAATACTAAGACAACAATGAAAAAGGAAACACAAATTGAATGGATTCAAAAAAACAAAAACAAAAGAGAGACTTAGGAAGGGACTTATTGTTCTGTGATTTTCTTCACTATTACTGGGCTGAAAATTTTTTTGCTTTAATATTTTTCTAAAGGGAAATGTTTTTTTCATGTAGTCTAAAATACAGCCAAAGGCTAATGCAAAAATAACTGAATAGAAGAACACAGTCTCCACTACCCTTGCTGGCAATTCTAAGGTGAAGATGATTTAAATAGCTTGTATTTTAAATCCATATTGATGTTCTGTGATTATGAAGTCAGTTTCTTAGACTTACAGTGCAATTATATAATCAGGAATCCTACCTGAGTCAATCCTCATCCTTTTGTGTCATTTTATTTTCCTGGCTTCATTTTTCTTGAGTTCAAGTTAACTTTTATGAAGGCTTCTATGCTTTCTGCAGGGAAGTTTATGAAACCACATCGAGAACATAATCTAATGTACTACATTGAATGTATCTGACTTAAATGGTTGACTTCAAAACAAAATCAGAGCTGCTGATTATTCTTAAAATAACCTGTTAAAAGCAAAATTGTAGCAGGGCTTTGAGAATTCTCAGGAGCTTATCCAGTTATGGTTGCAAGATTTAATTTTCTTGAAATGCAAGGAAATGTTAACGCCAGTGTCTTACTGTCTAGAGTTGATGGGGATGGACGGGAATTTCACTGCCAACCCTGCTGGAGATTGGCAGCAGCATAAGTCAGCAACCAAACTAGATACCCCTTGGACTTAATCAGATGATGTATCAGACAGAATAAATTACAGTTTAACTGCAGAGATAAGATTAACAAAAGATTAGAGTGGAGGCAGCCCAGTTTACAGAAGTTCACTTTAAGGTCTCCTTAGGGCCTTACTTTGTTGGTTTGGGATAAGTGAGCAGGGCTGAGCCTTCGGTCTGCATGGGAACTATGGATTTGTTGAGATACATGGCTTCCAAGTGCAGAGATCAAGATGTCGTCTGGGGATGAGAGTGTGGCACATTATGGAAGAGGCTTGGGGATTCTGAAGGTGAGATGTGTAGGAGATGGGGATTGAGAGGAGGTCAGTAGATGTCATAGGAAAGGACAAGGGAGATTTTTAGCATCGGGAGTGAGTAGGAGGATTAAGAACGTGGGCCAAAGTTGCAAGGCAGTGGATGGTAGTAATAGAGTATAGAGCTGCTCTTGTCCTGGTCTTGGGAAGGAAGTGTGTAAGTGGTGGGGCAAGCAGGGCCTTGAGGGTGAGATTTACAGAGGGTACATCTCTGGTACTGTTGTCAGTTGCTAAAGTTCTGTGAAAACTTAATTATTCTTAATTTGTTAATTCACTGACTTTAAGTTCATCCTTTTAAACATTTACAAATGAAGTTACTAAATTATTAGAGGGAAAGATGTTCCTATGAATCAAGCAATCCAGTAAGAGAGTGTTAGACTTCACAAAACACGAGTGGCTGTTCTTGTGTTTGGAACTGCAGTATGTCAGGAACAATGAAGACACCAAGTGTATTTTTCTTCTCTTGCACTGTACCACTGATTGCCTTGTGAACATTCTTCAAATAATTTAGTAGAAGTACCTTTTTTTTTTTGAAAACAGAAACCAGAGGAATCTTCTCAAATTTGTTCTGAACAAAGTTCTAGTTCTCTAGTTTGAACACTGAGATGTGTTGATAGACTGATGACTTTACGATACACTGACAGACTTTACGAATGAATGACTATGAGAGGTATTGGTGGGAGCAAAAGAAGAAAGTAATATGTACTTGTTCCAGCTAAGATAGTCATAAAATACTGTAGGAAGAAAAAAATGCAGGATTGGGCAGTCAAAGCAGACATTTGACTTTTCTGCTACACAGATGAGTGTTATCTTAAGGTGCAAGTTTCACAGGGTCACAAATATTTGAGATTGGAAGGGACCTCCAGAGGTCATCTAGTCCAACTCTCCTGTTCAAGCAGGGCCACTTAGAGTCCAGTGCCCAGGTCTACGTTTAAATGTCTTTCGAATATCTCCAAGAATTGAGACTGTACAACCTCTCTGGGCACCTTGTGCCAGTGCTTGGTCACTCTCTCACAGTGAAAATGTGTTCCT
Source organism: Eulacestoma nigropectus (assembly GCA_013397775.1). NCBI lineage: Eukaryota > Metazoa > Chordata > Aves > Passeriformes > Eulacestoma > Eulacestoma nigropectus. The sequence goes on from VZTE01003578.1 coordinate 64,807, forward strand.
GGTGGTCAGAGGGAAGCCCCTGTGTTTCAGTTCACACCCGTTCCCTCTGGTCCTGTCACTGGGTACCACTGAGCAAAGCCTGGATCCATCCTTTTTACACCTTCCCTTCAGATTTTATATATTTTTATACGTATATGATTTTTCCTCCCAAGCCCTTTCTCTCTGCCTTTCTTCATAAAAAGGGTGCTCCAGTCCCTTAATTATTTTCATAGCCTTTTGCTGAGCTCTGTCCTTTTTGTCCATGTCTCTCTTGTGAGCCCAGCACTGGACCCAGCACCCCAAATGCAGAATAGAGGGGAAGGATCACCTCCCCAAACCTGGCAACACTCCTAATGCAGCCCAGGTCACACATTAACATTCTTCATAGCAAGGGCACATTGGTGGTTCATGTTGAAGTTGGTCCCCACCAGGACCCCCAGGTTCTTTTCTGCAAAGCTGTTTCCCAGCAGGTCAGCCCCCAGCCTGTACTGGTGCCTGAGGCTGTTCTCCCCAGCTGTAGGACTTTGCACTTCTTATTTAGCTTCATGAGGTCCCTGTCAACCCATTTCTCCAGCTTGTCAAGGTCTCTCTGGATGTCAGCACTACCCTCTTTTGTATCAACCACTCCTCCGCATTTCTGTTGGCTAAAAGAAATATTTCTCTTAAGGGAGCTGTAAATTTTCTATTATGATAATGTAATTTTGAGATCATGAAAATAAAATTGCTTAATTAATTTATCACTTAAAAACTCGGACTTTTCTTTCACTTTTGGCTGTTATATATAGCAAATACTGGGTATCTGCTGAACGTTGAGCAGATTAATAGTCATTTTGTTACAGCTGAAATTAAGTTGCTCTCAGTTATGACAGATGAATTGGTTGTAAATACTGTTTCTTAATTATCCTTTTAGCTGGTTGCTTTGATTATTGCTGTAAAGTAAGTCCAATGTTTCTTTACTTTCAAACTTGTCTACTTTTTCCCTTCCCTCAACACAGATACTGCTGACAAAATGTTAACTACAACCTGAGTAGTAGGCAAAATTGTTTATCTGAAGGCTGCTTATGGTGAGGTATTTGGGGAGGGAGGTGGAACTCTGTGACCTGTAGTCTTGGTGGTTCCTCTATCTTTTTGCAACATACCAAGAAAATTACTTTGATAAGACTTTGAACCAAACCCAAGGCTGAAGAAATTTTGTTTACGTTTTCAGTTTTTAGTTGCATGAAAGAGTTGAGTGAACTTTATGCCATATAAAAGGATTAGAGATTGAAGTGGAGAAAACGGTTCCTGATTCTGCTTTATATGAATACTTTCAAAAGTAATAAGTAAGTTTTCTGAAATAGAACAGTGCTGCATTATGAAGAACCTGGCATTCAAAGCCTGGAGACATTTAGATTCTATGGGCTGTGAGAATAATTTTCCATACCAGGGTGATCTGAGAATGTAAAGTAAAATGTGTGAAAAAGACAGTTTATTAGAGAAAGATCTTTAATTTGTGAAAATTATAATTTATTATGCAACCCATCTGGAGGGCTGGCTCACTTGCTATTTTTCAAGCTTGTATTTTAGCATAGGTTTAGCATTTAACAGGTAAAAGTTTAAAAAAAAAATCTATCACCACTATATGAGTCAAAATCAGTGAAACAGTTGTTTTGCTATTTTACACAAGAAAAAAACTATGAAAAGCAAATTCCCTGGGTGTCCCACTGTAGTATATGACCACATCTAAAGAAGGAAAAAGTGAACACCATTTATTGTTGAAATATTCATAGACTGGGAACAATCAAGAAAATCAGTTAATGGCGAGTGATTTTTTTTGTTGTTGAAATGCAACTTCAGATTATTCCAATTTTTAAAAAATGAAGCCAAATATAAAGATTTTAGCGAAAGACACGTCTTTGCAAAAGCTCTTTGTGCTGTTTAGCACTGAAGAACAGGGACTGTACCTTTCAGTAAAGCGTGGTCAGAGTTTGATTCTGGTGCTTTACTATTGATAAATCACAGATAAGATGAATAATGTGTATCTCAACATGCATGATTGTTTTCCTTCTTAGGCCCTTGATCAGGCAATAGTAAGTGACAGACACATGCAATTTGTTAACTCATATTTTATGCTAAAAGAATTACTGAAGTCATTAATACATGTTGGAGTGGATTTCTGAAGTATGCAATATGAAGTCAAGAAACTACTGTGGTCATTTAGTGTGTTACAATGGTGTGAAAGCGTGCAACTTGTCTTTTAATTCGTGTTAGCTGAGATGAGCTGGATCAGCACGTGTCTTCCTTGCTGGTGGGTGTCTCTCATAAAACCTGTAATCTTTAATCATTACGGAATATTTTATTTTGACCTATTTCCTTGAGACAAGTGGTCTTCTGTGTTTAACAGTAGATATTTTATGGCAGTTGTAAGCCACATCTTTGTATTACTTCTCAGCTGAAACACTTTGGATTTGAATGCTAGTTACGTAACACAAAGATGCTTCTGAATAAGCCTTCAGCAGGTGGTGGTTTGTTGGTGTTTGTGGTTTTTTGTTTGTTTGGTTTTGTTTTGGTTTTAGGGGTTTTTTGTTTGTTTGTTTGTTTTTTTTTTAAATGTGATCCACTGCACCACTTTGGTATGCAGAAAGTATTCTGTTTTTCAATTTCATGTCCTGCCCTCCTCCCTTATGCTATACAGTTGTGAATTACAGCCTGGTTATTATGGAATTCACTCGGTATGTAGATACCTGTTTTGCAGAGTTTTATAAATCAGAAAACAACATCAATAGAAGAGAAGTTATCCTGGTCATTAGGATTCTCCAAGGGAGATCCAAATTCCTAAATCATTAGGAGACTTGTGTTACAGCCAGTGCTTTTGTGAGTGGTTCCAGCTAGCAGAGTCTATATTCTGTTGCCAGTATTTGTCCTCTTGAACACAAAGTGTATTGGGAACTGACCTGGGCTGAGGCAGCCCTTTGCTCTTCCTCTGGGTTCAGCTGGTTTTAGGCTTGATCCCTTCCATAATCTGCTTCTTCATGGGAGAGGAGACGTTGTAGCAGTTGGAAAGAAGAGGGAGGGTTGTGAGAGATGCTTTGCACAGCAGGACCAGATTGAACTGGCTGAATTCATTTACAAATCTGTGCCTTGATGTCATCATTCTGGTTAAGATGCCCAGCTCTTCAGTTGCTGGTTGGCGAGGGGACTGTATGCTTCTCTGTCTTGAGATTTTATGCAGCTTGACTTTGTTTGAATAGCTTTTCCTAAAGGGAAAAAGGACACCCCACACCCTCTCCCTGCCCCCCAGCCCCCAACTGATGTCATCTTGAATGGGTGGATAGTTCTGAGGTGACCAAATCCATGCGTTTGATGAGAATTTGCCACCAAAAAAAGGTTCAAGTCCAGCAAAATGAACTTATCTAAAATTTACTATTTTGCACTTTTAACCTGAAAATAGCATAGCTAGACAATCAGAGATGCTGAAGATCATTTAAATCCCTCTCATACGCACACATAATCTCATTTCTGATGAGATAGTACACGTGTTTTCTTTCCTCTGGGAGGAAGTATAAAATCAGATGTGTTTTAAATGTTAGCTTGAATTTCCTTGAGAGAAAATTGTTGTATGTTACTATATATAATGTATTATTTTTAACAGCTCGCTTTTACACGGGATGGACTATGTGGCTTGTGGAATGAAATGGTAAAAGATGGAGAGATTGTATATCCTGGAACAGAATTAATACAGAGTGGTGAACTGCCTCCAAAAAAAGGTATGGATTTCAAATTTCTTTTTATTTGTTGTTTTTCTTTCATTGTAATGATGAAAATGGACTTCAGCTTCCATACTGTCACAAAACTTTGATTTATCATCACCTCTATACAATTTGCAGGTGTTAATGTTTTGAATTAAATACATTTGAAAGTGATTTCTTAAAAGTGTACAGAAAGGTAATGTCTAAGCCTCCAAATGAAGGCTTACATCTGTTCCAGCCTTGTGAAATTTAGCTTCATAACTAGGCATGTTATTATGAGAGAGGCTTGGCAGTGTCTTTTTGTTTGGTATGCTTGGTGTGTTTACAGCTGAAGCCTTTGTTTAAAGGAAGTAGACTGAGGAATGGGATAAAGCTGATACTGCTATTTCTAATTTTGTTTACAATCTTCAGAAAGTAACTGAAAGGTCAGCTAAAAAACTGTCCACAATCTGCCTGAGAATGTAGTGTGGGGTTTTGGGTTGGGTTTTTTTTTTTTGTTTTTTAAGTTTTCCAGTGTACTTGAGAGCAGTTCAAACGCTGCAAATGCTGCAAATGGCAGAGTAATACATCTATTTAGAGAGATTACTTTGGTGGAGGTGGATTTTGTTTCGTGATGGGCAATTCTGGAATGGCGTGATTCTGCTCTTGCCTTTTTTTCATCTTCACCACAAAAGTGGTGCTCCTTTGACTCCTTATTGAACAGAAAATTAAACTGGTCAAAAAGGAAAATATTTGTTTCCTGATCTGGCTGAAATGGACTCACCAAATGGTCAGATAAGTTTTGTCAGTGATTTTTAAGATTCCCAGATAAGTGAGGAGATGGATAGAAATACTGCCTTTGGTAACAGTGAACTATTATTTTAGCATCTGTTACTTCCTGAACTGTACTGTGGGGTAGACATGATACTTCAAACCAGTAATGCTCAATTACTCATGTAGTCAATTTTTTCGTACCTATAGTATGCCTCCTTTAAAAATAGGAGGAATGGATGTGTTTTTGAGTAGAGGAGGTAATTTCTACAGGAAGTAAGATACAATTAATAATTTATGAGAGAAGAATAAATTATACATTTACTTAGCAAGAGTATAAGCCTTGTAGGATATGAGTGGCTGCATGCTAGGTAAAAACCAGGTTATGCTCCTAACTGTTTCAGAGTTAGAAAACTTTTGTCTTCCTTATGCTGCTGGCCCTTTAGAATATTACTGTTGACACTGGGTGAAAATACAGCTGATCTTATCAGAAAGGCTACTACAAAGCTGCTCATGAAATGAGTGGAGGTAGAGTAATATTTTGTTCTTTAGATTGGCTAGTTCCATGTATATTAATAAAAGGTGTTGCAAGCTTGATGCAATAAAGGGAAGGATTACCTCCTAAATGAATTGTAGGAAATGCTTTCCTGTTCACTGACAGCTCATGATAGAGGTGTTGTGGTGGTCATGGTATAACAATTCAACACACTGTGCTTTTATGTAGAAGAGAGATAACAAACATCTGTAATACCGAAGGCTGTGTATTATAGTAATAAGTAAATACCTGCTTTGCAAATGAAATTGATGAATTGATCTTTTTGTGCCAGATACTTACACATTGTTTTTAGAGTTGTACTTGTACTAGTCTTTGACAGAAAACTGTTCTTCCAATATCTTTATAGCTAAGTAGCTGCAGAGAATTGAGATTTTTGTTAGTTATGGTGCTGAAGTGCTTTTAGTACTTCTGAGAAAGCTTATAGAGGTGTCATAGGGTAATTGTTTTTAATTTTCAGGGTAATCCTTGAAATAGCAGCTAGAAAAATGCAATCTGTTACTTCTGATGCAAAATATAGACAGCAGTATAAAGTAAAAATCCAGAAGTGCTATGTCAGTCATCTGTGACTTCACTTGTTTGTCCACACTTAGGACGCTTGTTCTGAACAATGATAAGAATTTTTTTTTTATGCTGGATGTATGTATGTACACATGTCTTAGAAGGTTCAAAAAGGTATGAAGTGTAAAAGACTGTAGGATACTGTTATTTAAAAATACAGAGTTTCTGTCACTTTACTGTATAAATAAGGCTTTTTTGTTACCCTAAAATGTCCGAGCTGCAATGAGGCTTTTGGAAGCTTTCTCATATCCATAGTGGTGGTGGTGAAGGCAAACTGCCACTTGTTGCTTCCAGTACTGTATTGTGGTTGGTTGACCTTAGTTGGGTGCCAGCCCTTCCTCATCAGGACAGAAGAAGAAAATAAAATGGAAAAGCTTGGGGGTTGAGATAAAGCCAGGGAGATCACTTACCAGTTACTGTCATGGGCAAAATAGTCTTGGGGGAAATTAATTTAGTTTATTTTAGTGCCAGTTAAGATAGAATTGGATGGTGACTAAGAAAGGTAAAAACTAAAACACCACTTTCCACTTCTCTTTGCATCTGGAGGAGTTAAGTGTAGGATTACATAGCACAGATCACACATGTTCCTTTCCACAGCTGGAGGTTGTATGTTCTTCTGCATAGGTACTTATAAAACATCTATTTCTTGAAACACTGCAGTAGTTTGGAAATTTAAATAACAGCTTAGTCAGGCTCTTAGTTCATACATTAATCCTAAGAGTTGTGTTTCTGTGAAGATAGCCTTCAAAAATGCTATTGTGTGGGCCTACAGGATTCTAATGTACAACTATCTTGCTTACCAGACTTGAGTTTTTAGAAGAAAAAGCTAATCAAGGCTATTTTTGGTCAGTGTCAATCTCATTGTATGTTTGATTCTGTTAGGCAGTAGTGAATCATGGAGCCAGAAAAACTGATGGTCAGTTTGCACCTCTGAACTTGCAGCTCAAGTTGTTTCATGAATTTAAAGTCCAAAGTATTTGCATCTGTTTAGTTAGTACTTACTTTTTTGCATAAATGATCTACAAATATAATTCAGGGGGAGAGGGAAAAGTACATGCAAGTAATGAGATTTATATAAAACCCAGTGGTTTTATATGAAAAGCAATATAGATTAATGTCAGTATTCAGAGTTTGTTGCTAAATTGACTAATGTGGAGATAAACAAGAGAGGTTGCTGTACGTGGTCCCTTTTATTCAGTCTGTTTTAAGAAGCTTTGATTTAAGCCTGTCCATTATAGGTCTGTTTCTTCACTAGTGCTACAGCTCTCTGTTGATGCTGACAGGACTGTTCAGAAGAGGCACTTCATTCTGTCAGTGGATATTAGCAGTGGCGGTAGACTGGAAGAACGTGCTGTTGATAGCAAAAACATTCCTTTTCTCTCTAGGAAGAATATAGAAGTAGTGCATTTTTTTTTTCCTGTTAGGAAGAATGTTTGGTTAGGAATAAGCTCTTTGTTTTGAATTCATGGCACTTTGAGAAAAACACGTTTGATAAACGTGTTCAACAGAATGTGTTTGAATGTTTCCACGTAGCATCTGAGGACACAGCTGTGACAGTAGTGATGTCCAAATACAGGTGCACTTGTAGCATTGCATGTACTTAAAAGATAATCTGGATGCCCTCAGGAAATTTGGATTAGATTAATACCTTATATATGGGAAGCTACATACTGAAAATAATAAAAAGCATTAAATAATATTATTCTTACTAAATTTTCAAGTTAGAGAACTGTTACTGTAAAATTTTAAGACATACCAATCAACTACACAGGTCTATTTTGTGGCTTGCTATTTCTTATTTATTTTTGATTCCTCAAACTTCATAGGTGGGAAATTCTGTTTCAATTAGCTGTTTTAAGCTCCAGGACAAAAATGTAAAACTGTCAGTTTCATACCTCTGTCCTGCCTTTGGTAAACACTGTGGGCTTCCTCTTCTGTTCCCCTTACCTGAAAATTGGACCTTTCTCAGCCTGGTGCTACTGAATCCATAAACCTCGTTCAGTGTTGCACCTGCAAGCAGGTTAAATAAAGTCCAAATGCCACAAGCAATTCCAGAGAGGCTGGCAGAAACGAAATATTTATGACAAGAATAACAGTATGTGGGAATTGGTTATGGTGGCTGCTGTTCAGACCATGTTATAAATCAAACTGTAGTAGTGTGCAGGCATGAAGGCTGGTTCCTGCTTTGAGCCTCCTTTTTAGTGTAAGGGAGAACTTGTTGAAAGTGAGAAGTGCCTCTTTTCTGCTTCCTCTGACCCAGCTACGGGCTGTACCCAGTGGCTCAAGAATTCAGTGCTCAGCTGTGGATTATCATACTCTCTCTGCAGGATAGGGAAGTCTGTAGTCACCCTGTGGGACAGTTTGATTTCATAAATGTAAAATGCTCTATTGTAAATTCAAAATATAACTTAGAGAATGTATTTAAAAAAAATAGTATACCAGGGAAGAAAATAAACTTTATTTCTGATTAGGGTTAGGAGATCACAATTTATCATCTTGGCTCAACCTAGAAGGCTCCATAAATATGGTTTGCAAATGGTAAGGCATGTATCCTTCCCTCACAAATAACTATCAATTTTGTGTATGTGTATATATACGTGTGTGTAAAAAGTAAAGGATTTTTGACAGAAAATATCTTGCAGCTGAAATGTTTCCTGGATCTGGGACTGCCAAGTACTGGTTTAGGGTGATTATAAAATACAGCCCTTGTCTAAAGTGCACTGTGTGACTTTTTGCCCTGTCAATGGCAACGTCTGTAGGGAAACTGTTGCAGGCTTTCTCTCTGGACTGAGGGATTCCCAACGACGTGAGTTCATTGGCATTTCAGAGCAGCACAAGACCATACTATAACAGGTGGTGCAGGCGACTATGCAGTGTCAGGTTTTTTTCTTCATCGATTATGAGATGTAAGTTCCATTTTAGTGCTTCCTTTTTATCCTCCATTTATACCAGATTAGGCTGTGGCTGTGCAAGATAGTATACACATGGTGAGTTTGATTTGGGAGCTAATTTCTGGTTGAGAATGGTTGCTTCAGTTGCTCAGTTTTGACTGGCTATGCCTACCTGCCTCAGCGTAGAAGCATAAGGCTGTAAACTAAAACATAATGAAGAGAAAGTTTCTTCCAGGGAGATATTATGCAGTTGTTTCCCCCACCACAGTATTCACAAAATTAAGTTAAATCATGCTGACACACTGCACTGTATTTTTGCATGCATTGTTTTGAAAACTGTCTTACTACTTGTTACATTGGCCTGTTTTGGCTTCGCTCAAGATTTTTCTCCTCCCTGCCCCTCTTTCTGAAAAATCCTTGGGTCTCTCTGTTTAAAAATCTTTCATGAAGCATAACAGAACTTCTATAATTATGATGTCTGTGTTGCTGGTTTCAATTTAGACTGATACCAGCTTTGTCTGTTATGTGGCAAGTGTTTTTTTGCAAGTATAGTGAACTGTCTTTGTGGAACAATTTGACATGGTCTTTTAATGTGATTTTTTAGCTCATCTCCTTCCCACTTTTCTCTCATTGTTCCTCTTTTTGGTTCACACAGGCAATTAAAAAAAATCCTCCTGTGGATTTACGTGTCAGGATTGTTTTTATTCCATACAGAGTTTTATTCCGGAGTTCCCACCTGGATTGGGATCTTCTCTATTTGCAGTGAGGAGTTTGACAAAATGACTAAGTTTGTAGCCCTCAGTTGTCATCCTTTGCCAAGGTTCTGTTAAAAAGCATAACGAGTTCTCCTACAGCTGCCTGCAAAACAGTGTCTTGGCACAGCACCCTTCTACCCACTAAGTAAAATTCCAGACCCTGCAAAGTGTGTCTCTAGACGTGTGGGTGAGTGCAGAAGCAGTGAGATTATGGTATTACTTTGGAAATATTCTGAACCACTGGGGCTGAACAGGGTCCTTGGTCTATAATGGAATCTGTACTTTTAATGTTATTTGCTTGTGCCTTTGAAAAGAAACAGCTGCATTGAATCACATTTTGGACATTGTTATCAAACTGGTGAGTCGTAGGCTGTTCCTCAGTGTTTGAGGGACACAGTTACGTTCTCTGATTGCCACTTACAAGAGGTATATCCAAATTGCATTTTCCTGTTCTCAAGTGACTTTGCTATCTCTTCCTTGGCCCACAATCTCAGCTCCATCATGGATACTGTGATTACGTCTCCTTTCCTTTTTTTACCTGCTCTTTAGTCTTCATCTTCTACCTCCTGAGCACTAGTGTCAGTTATAGGTTAGGAAACAGTGGCTTTAATTTAAAATTTGTGTAATTAAGGCTCCCCTAAAAAGCTTTATTTTGGGAGGTGCTATTGTCTCCAGTTAAAAAAATTTTAACAAAGAGGCAATCACAGATCCAGTTCCAACCAGATTAAGCATTAATTTTCTGTCAGTCCAGATGGAAAGAACGGTTCAATGTTTTTGTACATTGTGATAGGTGTATTTTGTACGTTCTGAGGTAATGAGAGCCTTTGATCTCACACTGCAAGTATGAGGCAGGTTGCAGTCAGATGTTCTGTGTCTGGCTACTGATGTAAACCTCTTGCTTATTATTTCTTCTGATTTATGCTGTTACAAATGCGGGTTTTTGGGGGAGTGTGTGGGGTGAGAGAGGAAAAAAGACAAAATACTAGTGCTTATCTGTCATGTTGTGGCCGGGACCTTTAGGGAGGAAGTCTCTGGACTAGACTGGCAGATAGGAGTGGAGGATTGGTCAGTTTTAGGAGCCAGGTAAAAATGGCTGGAACTAAACTCTTCATGGATGAGTTTCAAATGCTGGACTTGAGAAATTTTGAGTGGTAATGTTTGAAAAGAAGGTCAGGGTGAGGAAAATAGTTGGCCATGTGTCCCTCGATTGCAAGGCAGTCTTATGCATTGAACTGACTGGAGGTATGGATATAGAAATCCATATTCCCAGTATAAATAAAGAGAAACTTCCAGCTGTCTAGTTCTACTGTGTTGAGAAAATTGGGACTTCCATGCAGCCTTTGATTACAGAGATAAGTGACTAATGTCTGTGTTCTGTCTTTGTGAAAGTAGTCTCAAAAGGATTGCACATGATGTTTTGTTGCCTGGGCAGAAAATGGTGGTATTTTCATTACTTGCTAGTAATTACTAAGATGCTAGATATTTTACAGATGTTGACATACTGCTGCATAAAATTAGTGTAAATGCCAATATATAGCTCTCCTTGATTTTGAAATTAAGGCTATTGCTGTCTTTTTTTATTCTGTTGGAAATGGAATATAAAACCAAGTAAATACTACAAAAATACGGATAGTTGGGAGCAAAATCTGACTTAAAGTGCCTCCTTTGCAGTACTGTGTATTGCAAATCCTTTGCAAGTCTTACATGATGGTATCTATATTAAAAATTCATCATCCTGAGGAGATTAGAGGTGATTTCTGGATTGTAAGGTCACTGTTTTACGAAATGTAACATGAGATCCAGCACCCGTGACAGTTAACATGGTAAAATACTACTTCCCCCCGCCCTGTTCTCTTAATGATAGACAATATTTCTGTAAGCTTGTGGATTTCACCTTTACATTTCTGATCTAGACCTGAATTCCAGCCTGAGTTGAAGGTAGTTTAACTGGTCTTTTTTTTTCCTTCCCTTTTGTTTCCTTTAGATGATAGCACTGAATGCCAAACTGCATCAAAGAAAGAAGAGCAAAACGACAAAGAAAAGAAAGATGAAGAAGAGACTCCAGTGCCCACTTACAGGGCCAAATCAATTGTTGAGAGTTGGGTGTGGGGTAAACAACCAGGTATTACAGCTGTTTTGGTCATTGCCACTGACATTCCATATTCTATACTGATCACTACTATTGTAGCATTAGGAAGTATTTGTATCAAATGTACTTGCTGACCGATGCATCTGTTAGGTTAGTGAAGTAAGTTGGGTAAGTGGTTAACTGTGATTGAAATTAAACATTTGCTGTAATTAATTTCAGGTTTAATTAGACTCTTGACTTGAAGGGTCAATTTGCCCATTTCAGGCTGCTTGAAGGAATAACAGACTGACTTGGAATAAATGAAGTTACACAGTGAAAAGTCCCCATGTCTTCAGAGTATTTCTTTTCAGTTGCAGACATTATAAAGAAATTGCTTAGTTTCTGAAGCCTGAATTTTCTGCGGGCAATAATGATTTAATAGGTGATTTTTCTCTTTGGTTTCATGGTCTGGTAGATAGGTTTGTGTGAATCATGGGAGGAAGGTTGAAATGGTTGGTTCAGTTAACTGTTTGTCCTGACCTTTGCTGACAGTAATTGCACCTGTGGTGACAGTGGAAAAGCAGTTTTTGTGTTCACGTCTTCATGTAGCAGTCTATAAAATAATACTTTTGATACTGAAGCCAGCTGAAGTTTGTGGCTGTTTGTTACTGTAGAGCAGCAGTTCATTGTCTAAAATTGTCCATGTTTAAAAATAGCAAATCAGAAGAAGCTTCAGTTCAGTAGTAGTTTATTTTACAGTTCCTGGTACATGATGTTGCCTGATTCAGATGTTGGCATGTACAAACTTCAGAGACATCTGTTGTGCCACTTGTCCTTTCCCCTCACCCAGAAGCACTTGGAGATCTCTGGGAAAAATATTATCTCTTCAGTGCCAGAATCTGCATCTGTGTAGCTGTGTTTGCTAGGGGAGATACTTGTTTCTGTTGAGCCACAGATCAGCTGCCAGTCTGCTGTCCTCTGGTCTGCGCCAGCCTGCTTGTTCCCTTTCCTTAAGGACAGGAGGACAGATGGATTTGCTGTCACTCTGGTAGTGGGACAGAATCTTGCAGTAAATCAGGAATGATAAGAATTGTCACTGCAGTGGAAGAGGGAGCAAGAATTGAGTGTGTTGAAGAGATGTGAGCTGAAGGTCATATTATTTGTTTTATATTCTTATTTAATGTGTATTGCTGAAAAGTAAAATAAAACTATTTTACAAAATGGTAATCTAAATGTCAGGTATCTTACCAAATTTCTTCCAGCTGACCAAAGTGTTTGGGACAAGACTTGGCCTTTAAGCTCACCCTCCAATTATTTTTTAAAAAATTGAAAAAACGGTTTTTCAGAAAAAAAGGGTGTATGTGTGTTTGGAGTTTTCGGAAAGAAATAGCTTACTGTCTTGTAGTTACTTTTAGTGCTTATATATAGCATGATTTATTGCCACATGTATGGGTTCTTATTCTAGAAATAACTTGTGAAGACTTTATAATTTGTAAGAAATAAATTCGTATTCCTTGGTCTCTGTTACCATTTGTGCTTGTTTGTATCACTTAGCTGTGACAAAAATCCTTAAATGGTGCTATGAACACACTTGCAGTTTATTTATACAGTAAATAGATTTATTGTACAAATAAACTGCAAGTGTGCCTTTTGTTCATGATTGTAGGTTACCTTGTTAATTTTTGTTTTACATTTTTCAGAAATATAGCTAACAGCTGCCTTTTAAGCCATCCTAGCTTTTGTGGCTTGGTAATTAATTTTGAAAAAACTGTACAGAATCAGTTCCATTTTGATACTTTCTGTTAATGTTTCATATAATGAGAACTCTTTTAAGCATTTCTTCTGTTATCCTTCAAAAAAATCAACTTAAACATTTCCTTGTCAAAACCACGAAGGAACTTTTAAAAAGAATTGTTTCTTAAATATATAATTGCTGATGAAGTAAGAATTAAAGACTTACTATGTCTTCATTTATGGTTTATATTCCTTTACAAGTGAGGTATAATTTGGAGACGGAGATTTGGAGTTATGTTACAAAAAGAACTGAAGAGGCATTTGAAGCCAGTGTTTCAGGTCAATACATTGAAGTATTTCTACTGAGTTTAATGATTTACAGCCTTACATGATGAAAATAGTAACTAGATATTAGACACTATATCTGTGTTTTATAAGTGCTGTAATACAATCTCATTTTGCCAAGTGTGGAGGATCTTGGTGTTGAACTTCAACAGGGTAATCTAGGTCAGTGGGCCTTGTGACACCCTTCCCCCATGAGGGCCAAGAGATTATGAGAGCAGAGAGAAAAACCTGTTCATTAAATGTGTTGAGAAACAGTACTTTATGTACCCCTCAGCTTCATGCTTGTTTTGTCATCCTGACACAAGTTCAGAGAAGCAAAATGCTTTCTCTAGGTTTCATTTATGCTGAGATCACTGTGCTGTCAGAACAGGGCAAAGATGTAATAATTTTTTCTTTTTTTTTTTTTGTAAGGGTCTTACTATTCCGAGTACTGTAAGAATACAGAAGATAGTAATAAATACATGTGTAAGACATTATTTGACTTTAAGGTGGTTTTTTCCTTTCTCTTTTGCATCTGAATGTTCTTCCATTTTGTATTCAGCTCTTCCATGATACCACTGTTGAACTATTCATTTTTGACATGGGTGCTCCCTTAAAGCATCTTCTGCCGATTGTATTCATACCAGGTTGAGTACATTCATAAAGCAGTTCCTCTGATCCTTCCTAAAATCCTGGTTTACTACCTTCATCAGTTTTCTTTTCTGAAGATATTTAGATTTTAACATCTTACATGATCTGAAGTCCAGGTGTTCAGCCCTAGGTATGGGTAAAAAAAGGAGGAAACCCTTTGAAGTGGTTATTCAAAGCCTATAGATAATAGAGCAGTATTTCATCTTCATGGGCTTCTTTTTCTTAGTTATAATATGCTTAAGATTGGCTGTATTGAATCAAACTGTTCACAGACAGTGTTGCATCTTATCTTTCTGATATTGTTAATACAACTGATTGCACCAAGAAATGCTTTATAGGCACTACTGAAGAGGCAAGGCTAAAATTAACCATGTGACTTCAGTAAGCTTGTTGAGATACCTGTCATTACCGAGTGCACTTGTATTCTTGCATTTGTGTTGTGAAAGGAGATAGGCAGAACTTACATCCTGTAAGGGGCTTTTAGTTACGTGATTAAGTCTAAATTTACGTTGTGTACAGAAGTAATTAAAAAGTAGTCATGGCATTGAAAAAACCTTTTAGCCTTCTTTATTGTGATTTTTTCAGCTTTTATCAAATTTCTTGGTTCATACTTTCAACTTTAGATTTAGAAATGCTGAGTCAAAGGATGAAATTTGACCACCCCTGATTTACATTTCTCAGAGCTCCTTCATCCCTGTATTTTCTTTTACTTCTTTGCCTTTGCATCATCATCACATCCTGTTCCCTCTACCCCAGCTTGAAACCACTTGTCCAGCTCCAATTTCTGGTTGCTGTTTATGCCCTTAAGGAAGTGTGTGTTTGTGTGTATTTTTACACACAGACAGGAATTAAAATTCTTGCTATTTTGTTCTGTGCATGAGTATTAGAACATCAGTTTAAACAAGTTGTGCTGATGATCTAAAACTTTGAAAATTATAGAATAGTAGAATATGCTGAGTTGGAAGGGACTCATGAGGATCATTGTGTCCAACTCTGGGCCCTGCCCAGGACACCCCAAGAGTCACACCGTGTGCCTGAGAGCATTGTCCAAATGCTTCTTGAACTCAGACAGGCTAGTGCTGTGACCACTTCCCTGGGGAGCCTGTTCCAGTGCCCAGCCACCCTCTGAGTGAAAAACCTTCTCCTGATAGCCAGCCTAAACCTGTCCTGACCCAGCTTCATGCTATTTCCTTGAGTCCTGTCACTGGTCGCAGGAGTGAAGGACTGGTACTTGCCCCTCCACTTCCCCTCACAAAGATGTTGAAGACCAAAATGAGGTCTCCCCTCAGTCTCCTCCAGGATGAACAAACCACTGTCCTCAGCTGCTGCTCATAAGGCTTCCCCTCCAGACCCTTCACTGTCCTCCTGCACCAAGCCACAAAATGAAATGCATTCTGAATGCACATGCAGCTGATCAATATTTTTCCTGCTGAGTACTAATCAAGTGAAGTCTGATGTTGTTCATCTTTTGAATAGGGGAGCAGAGAGCAGAAAGCTGAAAGCTAAATGCCCTTTAGGCACTGTATTCTTTGTTGGTATAAAATAACTTTGAAAGCCTATTTAGGTTTTGTTTCTGAAGGAAATGATGTGTATGTGATTGCATTTTTGTCCTTTCCTCTAACTTTTAAATATGCTCATTCTAGAGGTTTGAAGGGTCATTAGAAGCCTGTTAAGCCAAGCCAACTGCATCCTTTATCTCCTCTTTGTCCAGTGGAATAGTGTGTAGTGGAAGGGGAAAGAGAATACAAAATATAAAATTCTCTAGGAAATTAGAGCACATTAGTTCTGCTGGTGACAGGAATGTGTACTCATTATAACAGTAGATTCACGCCAAATTCTACTTGAAATGTGTTTCCAAGTCTGAAATCTCTCCGCACTGTAACATCTATATTTGCTGTTACTAAAGTTTGAGTCAACCTTGAAACATTTCAGTCTGGCATTGGCATTTTTAAGGTGCCTAATTTACCTGTCAGAAGCCTGTGGCATTGCCTGAAAGAGCTAATGAAATGAGTATTAAGGAACCACAAAGCATGTTAAGTTCTTTGTGCTGCTAAAACAGGAGCAAACATGCCTTTGGACATACTACCTGTCTTAGGCTCGTGTCAGGTTAGTGTTCTGGCTCTGGCTGAGATGGTTTAAGAAGCTGCTGTCTTCAGCTGTTTATTTTGTCCCCTCTTTTGCTCAAATGTCTAAATAACGTGTCACTTCTTAGCGCTGTTCTGTCCAATAGGCTGGGTTAAACAATTCCGGTGTTTTTCCTTCTAATGTGGAGAACTTTGGGCAGGAGGAATTAAGAAGTGAAGATGCGTAGTTGTCTTGTTTGCTGAGGGGAGGGAGAGATATGATAAATTTTAAGAGGGTAAAACCCATACCTATCTCTTCTGCAGCCAGGCAGTATATCTGACTGTAGCTGCCAGTTAATAAGTATTCTGCTAATGGTGGTTTCAGAATCTAAACTGGTACGGTATGACTCCAACTCCTACAGTGCAGGTGCAGATTAGGTAAATAATGTTTCCACCCTTCACAGAATAACTGGCAAAGCATAGCATTGCAAAGGATGGTTAGCATCTGGTGTAGTGACATATGAACAGTTTTGTTTAAAAGAGTTCCCTGTAACCTTCTCAGATGAAATTTGAATCGTTACTATTAATAAGCTATTCTCTCATTAGACTGTTTAGTTCATCAGTAACAAGTGTTGCTCAGATTTGAGGGTTTACTGAAATGAGTTTCACCATGTTGATTCCCAGATGGATTTAAATCTTTTGAAAGATTAACTAAACTTTTTGTAAAGATAAATTTACTTATGGAATAAGAGAAGATTTAAAGTGAGAAAGTGTATAGATGTATCTCACTTAAAAATAGTGTTACTTTTAATAAAACAAGACAGTCCTTGGTTCAGTTTGTAGATGTCTGAGTTACAAGGATACTATAACCTGTTCCAGCCTTTGCTACACTTTAGCATATAAAATATGAACTTTGTTTTGCATTCTTGAAACACTAAGGAAGTTTGTATAAAATATTTATGAGCAGAATTATTTAATTTTGGTAGAAAGCCTTCCTAAAATTGCAGCCATTTGTGATTGTGAAGGCACATCCTTCTCCCCCAGCTTTCTTAACCTCCCCCTAGGTCTGAGGTCATCGAAACATGTCAAACCCTAAACCTTAACAAGGCAATACTGCTGACAAGCAGAATCTTTCTTAATGTTTCTTATGTAACACCTGGATGTCATTGTGGCTGATTGAAAGTGGTTTGAAAGGAATGCAGTTGCAGACTTTCAGGGAAAGTTCCTCGTAAAGTAATTGCTAGAGGATTGGTGGATAGATGGTCTCTGCTTGTCCTAAGTGTTTCTTTCTTGTAGTCCCCATAATGGATGCTTCGTAAGTGTGGTGTTTTGAAATGAAGGGCTTTTTCACCTAAGTCTTCAACTCTGAGAAACAATTTTAGAGGGTTTCCACGGTTAGGTAACTTGCCAGGCAAGAATGAAGGATGGATGCTGTAGCTCTGTATTACTTTACAGACTCTGCTGAGTCTATCACATAGTGCTTGTTTTCTGTAGCACCAAATACAGACTATTCCCCAAACATAAGTGTTAAAGTGCCTTCTTTTTTCTTCATTGACTATTTCTTTACTTTTCCTTTAGATGTATGAGACCATAATTTGGGAAATGAATCTTCAGGATAAAATTATTAGTCAAAACCAACAGTGTTAAGCAAATTCTCTTTGTGAAGAAGAGAGCATGGTCGTTTTGTATTTTGGTGTTGTAGCCTGGTGGTATGTAGAGGTTGATAGGACTTTAGTGTTCAGGAAGGGAGGAAAAAAGTCCTGATTTTTATGTCTTTGGATGGTTTGCTTAGAGGGTTTGTGAAACTGGGATGTCAGTATTGACTATGTAGTGTTGTGGTACTCTGAAGTATGCACTGTGAGATGGTTTTTTTTTGCATTTTTGCTCTGTGCTACAGAAGTCTTTGGGAAATTTTGTAAAGCTAAAATTAAGGATGGTGTGGCTTTTTGTCAAATTTCTTGTTGATTTTGCCAGATTTCTTGTTGTTTGAGTCAACAAGTATAATTGCTGCTACTGCTTTCATCTGAGAGGTGTAGACTGCACGAACACTTTTTAATCTATTCTTTCTTGTTGAAAAAATAAGCCCCTCATAGTCAGGTGGAAAGATGTGAATTGCCTCAGGGAAAGGAATCTAACACATTATGAAATGGTGAAATGTGAGTAGCAATGTTGAAAACAGGCTGGGGTGATGGCTGACAGCAAACCGTAAGTGACTATGCAACGTGATCCAGTGGCAGAGAGGGCTGCTTGAATTCTTTCCTGGGTACACAAAGATGTGTTGCAACTGGGGACAAAACTTTGAAATACTTTTTACAGTTGCAAAATGATTATGCCTCCTTAGAGTCTCACCATAGAGACTGCCAAAGATGTGTCTGAATTTCTATAGTTTGGAGGCACTTGTTCCAAAAAATATGTTGGTTTTGTATGGTTTTGGAGTTTTTTGTTTTGTTTTTTTTTTGAAGTGTGTCCATCTTCTCACAAACTGTTCTTACATATATGCAGACATATTTTTTTTCCATACCCCTTAGTCAGGTGTCATTTAAAACAAAGGTACTTCTGTGTAGCTGCCAGGCAACAAATGTGGTTGGCTTAGGGACAAGTATAGTAATGCAGTGCAAGGCAGAGTGGGGTGGCTCAGTGATCAGACTATTAATGAAGGGACAGAAAAGAACTCCTTTAGGAATGTACTTTGTTGATATTTGTCCTAGGAATTAAAGCTACAGAGTATATAAAAATACAGTTTCCAAATTTTTGTTTTAGAGTGGTTTTTTGTTGTTTTTAATGCTGTACTTGTTACCATCTGTTATTAGGTTACTAGGACTTTGGGCTGGTGCGTACTTACTCTGGTGAAAGAAAGGAAGAATTAATGTTCTAGCATTGGTACATAAGTCAGATATTTTATTTGCTAGTAGTACTTAAAAGCATCTTAAATTTCTGACATTATTTGTTTCTGAAGCATAGCAGCTCTTGGCAGTGATCCTAGAGCTTCTGAGAGTAATTTTATAACTTCTGAGAAACTTAAGATAATGTGTATTGGGTGCAGAATGAAAGCATATTCTTGTGGGGACTTGCAAGGGACTTGCGTGCACTTAAGAGAAGTCTGAGGTTGGATGATGATAAGAATTTGCTGTCTAACTTGTTTTTTTGGAGTGCATAAATATTTCCTGTGATGTTTTAATTTCAGACATGAAATATGAAGGCTTAGATATGTTTAGACAAAAGCAGTTTTGATGATAATCTTTGTCTAAACACCTGTTTAAGTATGACTGTATTTATGTCATACCATGTGCATTAAATACAGAAACAGGGAGTTTCACAGGGGTTCAGACTTCTGGTCAATTTACGGTTTTCAAATTGTCTTTATTTTTCTTGATACTGTATATAACAAAGATGAATGCCCATAGAATGATATCTCTCTCTGATTCTCAGACGTGAATGAATTGAAGGAGTGCCTTCATGTACTAGTGAAGGAACAGCAAGCTCTGGCCACACAAACTGCAACAACAGCTCTCTCAGCTATGAGGCTAAAGCAGAGGCTGGTTATCCTGGAAAGATATTTTATTGCTTTGAACAGAGCAGTTCTTCAGGAGAACGTCAAAGTAAAGTGGAAAAGCAGCAGTGTTCCTCTGCCTGCTGTGGATAAGAAAAGGTAATAACACTTGCATGAACAAGTTAATCCATTAGAAAAGACATAGAAAGGTTATCAACTTGTCTGTGAGAGCTTAATGTGATTTATTCCTCCTTGTGAAACATTAACGGTAAAGAAACTTCTTACTTTTTAAGATGGCTTTACCATATTAACTGGTGTTATCTGCCATCAGTCCTCCTTCTTGCCTGGTGCTTTCTTATGGGGTCTCTGTTTGTATTAGTAGGTTTTTATTGTAATACATTGCTGTAGATATTAAACTTTGAGCTGTAAGTATGCATTTATTGAAGTATTTCTTTTGTTCTACTCAGCTAGAAAGTATGGGGAAGCCTGTTTCGGAAATGGTGCTAATGGAAATTACATAATTTCAATAACATTAATATATTTTTGTCAATAGGTGCTCAGTTAAAGAACATAAATTAAAAAATACAAATAATAAAAGCAGAACATAGAACCTTGGCTTGGGTGAGAAATGGTGTAATTGTGCATTTTATATGCAACTATTTCAAGAGAAGTAACTGAACAAGGAATCATCTGATAACTTTTCATGTCTGGATAGCTATCTAGACCTAAAAATAGAAAAATCTATCAGATAAGGCATTAAAGAAAGTGTTCCATAGCTGTCTGACAGAACAAGCAATTTGGCTAGGGAAATTTTTGTTAGATTGTCTCTAGCTTTGGATATGAAAGGAGAATGTAAGTAGATATCACAACTAGTTATTATGGAATTGGAGTTCTGACAAGGATATCTTTCTCTGAATAGACTGTTCTCTTAAAATTTTTTCTCAGCTCTGATTAAAAAGAGCACTGATATGTTTAAGTTATCAGATTGCTAAAAATGCAGGTATAATTTCTTGAAAAAGTCCTAAGCAGTTCACTTTCTTTGTAATCTCGCAACATACCAAAATAGGCTTGGTGCTTCAGTGTTGGAAGCAGCAGGGAATCTCCTGTTGCTGACTACAAAGGGGAGCTTACTTAAATTAGTCTGATTGTCTGCATGAAAAAAGAAGTTAACAGAGTGTGAGTGTGAGTCCAGTGGATATTACCAAAAGCTGAAGCTACCTCTCTTCCTTAAACACACAAGTACAGAAACTGCAAAGAGAGATTTGTAGCATTGACACTTGAATAGAAAGATAAGAAATGACAAAATGAGTGGAATTAATTATCAGTAATTAAAGGTTAATTTTAAAAAGTCTGTAAGCTTAGTTTATGCAGTCCAAACTAACTAAAAATGTAGACTTCCCAAGTAAATAATTAGTACATGAACTACCTTCTGTTTGTATATTTTTAGTAAAGCATCATAATTTCACTTTGAGTAACTCTGGGCATCTTTTTGGTGGCAGTCCATTATGCCAGTCTAGTTTATATTTTTCTCTGTGAAGCTTTTTATATTGGACATTGAATTGGTTCTTTGAAGTGGCTGAAGTTGAATTTTGGTTGCTGACATTTTGATATTGTTCACCTTGTTTCTCAAGACACAGTTATGCTTCTTTACAAATAAAAATTGTGTAATTGTATATGCATGCATATGGCTAAATTATAAAATTGTTGAATATATAAGTCATACAAAATAATCATAACATGAATATATATTATTATAATATAAATTTATTGAAACTATTCTTACATAATTTCATTTAGCTCAAGACCTGTAGGCAAAGGAGTAGAAGGACTTGCACGCGTTGGATCCCGAGCAGCACTTTCATTTGCATTTGCTTTCCTTCGTAGAGCCTGGAGGTCAGGTAGGTCTACTCTTGAGCATATTGCATATATATTTCATTTGAAGCCAGGTGACTCATTAAAGTGTGTGTGTGTTAAATATTTGCATAGAACTAGAAATTTATAAATTATAGATTTGCATAACTGCATGTATTATATACACGTAATTGCATGTGATTCTGTGCCCAGCAATGTTGTTGCCGATCAAAGCCACCCAAGCCAGTATCAATGTTGTGTTTTTCTGAGATATTTTGTGCTTAGGAAGGTAAGTTGGAATTTCATGAGACGCATGTATTTTTAATGCTAGATTTCAGAAAAGTTAGATTTATTCTTCAGACAAGGTCAAGCCACTATATTATTACATGATAGTAGCAGCTTAGAAAAAGTTTTGAGTGGGAAGCTTGTGTTTGGTTTGTGTACTTGTCAGCAATTGTCAAATTGCAGAGGTTGGCAGAATTGTCACCTGTGCCACCTAACCTGCCTGTCTCAGTCTGCACTGTTTGGTCAGATGGCAGGTGTGGGCTTGCTCTGTCCAGCCATCCCTAGTTCTCCTCTCTTCTCAGAGGCTGTGTAGTGGAATGAGCTGGTTTGGGTTTTCACCTTTCTGAATTTTATTGTTTTTGGTGCATATTTCTTCAGAATGTTGCAGTCAAATATTCATGTGAAAATTGAGAACTTTGTCTATAGGAAGTAACTTGTATCTCGTGTTGGAAAAAAGCTCCACAAAACGTTGTGTACAACAATTTCTCTAACTTCTGTAAAGTTGGGAATGTAACTGCTCTTGCTGTGTTCCTTAGGTGAAGATGCAGACTTGTGCAGTGAATTGTTACAGGAATCGCTTGATGCACTGCGAGCTCTACCAGAGGCATCCCTTTTTGATGAAGGGACTGTATCTTCTGTGTGGCTGGAAGTGGTAGAAAGAGCTACTAAATTCCTAAGGTCTGTTGTGACTGGGTAAGTTTCTTTTTTTGAGCTGTTAAATGACAAGCTTGCATCTCTCAGAAGCTGGTGGTATAAACATAATGATTTATTGAAAATTGGAAAGATATTCTTCCTTTTCTAATGTTGTACAAGCAAGCAAAAAGTTAATGAACTATTGAAATGATACTCTTTAAATATGATTTAATGATTCTAGCTGCTTAAGAAAAATCTGTATTGGAATATTCTGTATCACTGCATGAAGACTTTACAAAAGAATTGTGTTTTACTAATGTAAACATACCAGCAGAAGAATGCTTTGGTAATACTATATATGTGCACTCATAATTGTGCACTTCAAATATAGTAAAATAATACAGATTTCTGTGCATGAGGGAAAACACGCTCATGTAGGACTTGGAACAGTCCCCTGCTCTTCCCTGTTATTTAAGTAGGCTTCAAGTTACCTTTTTACAGTAGTTACTAGAAATGGTCTCTTCAATACTAGAACTACGTCCTTAAGGTGAATATCGTAAAACATATTTGAATTTCACCTGTGAAAAATGTTTTTCATGTTCTTAGCATGTTTGATAGAACTGTAGATAGATAGTGAAGCTTGGAGCATTTTTAAAGCCTAGCTGTCATTCTAAAACTTGATCTAATTTGGAATGTGTGGGCTTTTCTTCTCAGCTGCTTTAATCACCACTTTGATATTTTTCTGTAAGTTTAGTGGTTTTTGGGGTGCTATAGATACTTTTGGTAAGCAATTATGTATTATTTCCTTTTAGTTAATGAATACTGTTTGACTTTTAATAGAGATGTGCATGGAGCTCCCAGTACCAAAGGGCCAGGAAACATTCCTTTGCAAGACCAGCACTTGGCACTTGCCATATTGCTTGAACTGGCAGTGCAGCGGGGTACACTAAGGTGAGAAGCACGAGCACTTTGATTTTTAACCATCACTGTCTGTTGGAATGGGTTGACAGTCTTCAGTATTCATGGATTTGGGTTTAATGTAATAATTGTGGTTCAAAGCATATTCACCTTTTCACTAAGGCAGGGGTGATTGAGATCTAATACTATCTATATTGCAAAATCCATTTTTTATATTTTGATAATCTGTTTAAAACAGAAAACCCTGGCATCCAATTTTGCTAAACTTCCAAATGTAGAAAGTGAATTGTATGGATAACCTAACCCAATGTTTTTAGGGCTGCTTATTAATAGAAAATGTTGATTCCCTCTTTCAGCCAAATGTTGTCTGCAGTTATGTTGCTGCTTCAACTTTGGGATAACGGAACGAGGGAAACGGACAATGAGCGATCTGCACAGGGAACAAGTGCACCCCTTCTACCTTTGCTACAAAGATTTCAGAGTATAATATGTAATAAAGACATGCCCAATACTGAGGAAGAGATTCAGGTACTTATACTTGGATTATTTGAGAGGGGCATTATGTTGGAATCAAATTTCATTTGCCGGCTAAAATAATCATAAAATTATCCAAACAAAATTGGGAGTGGTGTTTTCCATGTAAGATGTGTATACACCAGGGTTGTTTGGTTTTCATGTGCACATTGGAGTTTCTTGAGGTGAGGGAAAGAATGTCACAGCATGGTTAGAGGTAAGCATTGTGTTTCATAGTTAATGCTGTTGGGATAATGAAGTTAGATGTGGCTAAGTAAGTTTTCTGCATATTTGGATTGTTTTTATTCTGTGTTTAAAATTAATGGACGTATGACTCAGTGAATATTACTGAGGTTGATGAAACATAATAAATCAATTTTATTGTGCTTGTAACTTTCTATTATATACAGAATCTGACTATTTTCTCAACATGCATGTTTCAAATTTTTCTCTTAACGTAAAAAAAAGATGTGCAGAGTTAATTCATTTTCTCTTACGCTTGTGCAGATAGTCTTGTCTAAACTTTGTGTATCTGTATGTGTAGTCTCATAGATATACCTTGAATGTTTTTCTGACTGCTCTTTTCTCTTTTCCAGCTACTGACTTACCCTCTAAGTCCAAATGAAAGTTTTCTGAGGTATCTGACTTTGCCACAGGACAATGAGCTGGCGATTGATCTGAGACAAACAGCTGTGGTGATCATGGCCCATTTAGACCGCCTTGCCACCCCATGTATGCCCCCACAGTGTAGCTCTCCTACATCTCATAAGGTAATTGTTTGCAATATCAAATACAGTAAGATGTTTTCCCTGAAAGCATAACTGAATTTCAGAATGCAAGGAAAAGAGCTCCTAAGATTCTTCAAATTCCTTTCTGATTTTCACAACATAACCTTGAGTTCCTATATTTGTCTTATTTGGATAACTTTTATTACATCGGCCCTTTTTCAATCAGCCTTGGAATGCAATTTTATGGTTTATGAACCATTCTGTCTTGCCACACTGTGGCTAATTCTGCCATATTTTGAGCTATTCCTTGTGTTTCTCAGAGTAAATTCTCAAGACCAGACTTCATAAATGTTGGGGATCTGACATGCTAAAAAAATAAAAGAAAAAAGTAAATGCCAAACTTTCCAACTTAAAAAATCTCTGAATCTCTTACCGTAGATATGTATAGCTCATTTAGTACCAGACTGAACTGAATATGATGCATGCAAGTCTTTATTTTTGGTATCTTCTAATTAGGTAGGTTTTATTGGCTATTGGCAGGAATGATCGTCTCAGATTTGAATATATTTAGCATAAAAAGGTTTAAAAAATAATGTGCTCTGTGGATTTTATTAAGTTGTATATTTCAAAATTTAGTACTTACGGAATTTCTTTTTTCCTAGGGATCACTGCAAGAGGTCATTGCTTGGGGATTAATAGGTTGGAAATATTACGCTAATGTGAGCGGTCCAATTCAGTGTGAAGGACTGGCCAACCTTGGTGTTATGCAGGTTGCTTGTGCAGAGAAACGTTTTCTGATATTATCTAGAAATGGAAGAGTTTATACACAAGCATATAACAGCGATACTCTGGTGAGAGTTTTTTACGTGTTTTTAAAAATTTGTTCTGTATTACTTCATAAGTCTGCTCTTCTAAATATTTACAATTCCTTAGGAGTAGTTGGAGACATGCTGATTTTTGTTAGCTTTCTGTACTGTTGTATTTGAGCTTTCAGAAATAGTGGGTTTTGTCTCTTGTGTTGATCTGATGAAATGCATATGGATTCTGTAATTTCTATCAGGCTAGAGGTTATGGATACAGTGATAATTGCTTTTATTGGTATGCTGGCCTTGGTAGCTTCCAAAATTGGCAGATATGAAATGGATTTTACTTTAGTGATGTAACTGTGTCCAAGCTGTGTAGTTTCTCAAACAAAAATACACTGTAATAGAAGCCTTCGTCACTAAGATAACCTGTAACGTTAAGATAAACACCATTTTCATATGTACTGAAGACCTATAAGGATGGGAACAAATAACTTCAAAGCATTGCTTTTGTCATATTTGACCATTTTTTTCTTCATTCCTTCACCTCATAAATTTCAGAGCAAAGTTTTGATAAAACTGGAAATTGGAAAACTGTACCTAGTTATGTGATGGAAAATATCAGCAGTTTTTGTAAGCAGATTGCTTTTGCTCGGTTTGCAGGGACCACAGCTGGTGCAGAGTCTAGCTTCCAGAAATATTGTGAAGATAGCAGCGCATTCAGATGGGCATCACTATCTGGCCTTGTCAGCAAATGGTGAAGTTTTCTCTTGGGGTTGTGGAGATGGTGGAAGACTAGGTCATGGGGATACAGTGTATGTATTAAAAATAATCATAACATTTATTTGCAAGTGTTCTGAATTCATAGTAAAAATTACTTCGTTGTGCATATAAACAGTGTTCAGCATTTGACATTTGGCTCTGTTACTGAGCATAAGTTGCATTCTCCCTGTGTATTTTCTGTCTGGAATATTCCCAGCTTTCTATTAATGCTACTTTCTGAAATACTTGTAGGTAGAGGGTGTAGTAGTGAGCACTGTTATTAGGCCATTTAGTAATGGTTTTATGAATCCAGAGCACATTTTCTCTGAAATGTTGCCTCACATGTTGGAGCGGGCTCATCATTTTTTATGTAGTCATGTTGTACATTATTCCATTTTTCCCGGACATTACTGTCCTGCTTTTGTGTAGAAGCTGTCTTCTACAACAGTATTGTATAGTGGGTGCACATCAGTATATTTTAGAGATTTTAAGTGTCTTCCCCCAGTGCAGAATTCCCTCAGAAGCAAGGGGGAGACTACACAAGGGTTGTCAGTGTCATGAAATTAATTGTTCAGATACAGTAATTAAAGGTAGTATTTTTAACAATAGACAGATATTTTTTAAAAACATTGCATGAACTGAGTTGGAAACAGAAGGTGCAGTTGTTAGTTATTCCTTCAGTGGTTTTCATGTTGTTTAACAATTTGAACTGAATTTTGGCTTGTAGTTCTACTTACATAATTTTGTTACTTCAGGCTAATAATAAGGCTTGCAGGTAGAATTGCAGCAATTCTAATGAGCATGTCACACCTTTTATCAACTACTCATCAAATCACCCTTTGTGAAATGTCACCTTCTCTTTAAATAGCCCTCTGGAGGAACCTAAGATGATATCTGCTTTATCTGGGAAGCAAGCTGGGAAACATGTTGTTCATATTGCATGTGGAAGCACCTATAGTGCAGCCATTACTGCTGAGGGAGAGCTGTATACATGGGGACGAGGAAACTATGGCAGGCTTGGTCATGGTGAGTTAGTTATTATCTTCAAATAAGTTGTTAAAAGAATTGTTTAGTGCCTGTCACAAATGATCTTTCATCCCACCCAAAGTTGATTTGAGAACTTTGTGTGACTTCATGTGAATTGAAATAATTATGGGAGAGATTGTCTCAAACCCACTAAATTCCTATGAGTTATCTGGAAATAAGCAATTGGATGGAGAAGAAAATTCTGTGGTGTTCTCTGTTCCTTTCCTCATGAAGCTAAGACTATTTCGTGGGTTAAATCCTTGTTGGATGTCTCGGAAACCATACGTGAGCTTAGTCATGATACTCAAATCTAAAAACAAAACTAAACAACACTGGCCTACACCCACATAACAAAATGTCCAAAAGCAAACAAGCAAAAAAAACTGAACAAAAGAACCTGTCAGGCCTTCTGGGTTTTACTTCTCATGGAACTACTTTGTTTCGAAGGTTCGAGTGAAGATCAGACCATCCCAGTGCTGGTCACGGGGCTGAAAGGACTCAAAGTTATTGATGTGTCGTGTGGGAGTGGAGATGCTCAGACTCTTGCAGTTACTGAAAATGGTTAGTAGTAAACAAAACCTAAAGTGTTAAGTAAGCTTACCTTTCCTTCCTTTTACTGTGAAGATGTTTGTACTGCAGATATGCTTATTTCTAGTGGCTTGAATTCTGTAAGAATTTGAATCTGAAATTCCTTCTGGGGAAATAGGTATGTACATTTATACATTTTGCATATAATGTTGCAGAGGTATTTCCATGCATAGATATGCAGTATATTCCTTATGAATATGCAAATATATTGATTTATGGTGTATATATATTTCATGTAAATGTATAATGGAAACACAAAATAATACATATGTGTCTAAATTTTATTCGTTACTATATAAATGCAAATATCTCATTTTGTCACGAGAGCCAGAATTCAGAGTAGGAGAGCTGTCTCTGTTAACCCTTTGGAACTGTCAAAGAGAAGCTGCATGGAAGTTCATCTTTCCAGCATCCCTGACCAAGATGCCTAGGATGAGACAGATTCAAAACCTGCATTTCATTGTGTGAGGTTAAGCCCCAAAGTCATCTCTTAAAAAGCAGATAGTTCTTGGAAGCTAGTTGTTCCTTTGAAATACAGCTGGTTAATACAATGTGTATTTAAAAACTGAAATGTTTGCTTGTGCAGGAAATGGAAACCCAGATTTTATCTACTTTTTTTTCCCTTGGACTCTGCCTTGCATGCTTCCATTGCTTACCAGAGTACCTTAGGGACTAGCTTATGCAAGTAGGGAACACAAATGCATCAGAATGTAAAACAAGACTTTCCGTTTGGACATGCATGTGTTTACCATTCTTGAACTGTAATTTTATTTACTGCGGCTGCAGAATAACTTGACTGTTTCTGAGTTCCTACATCAGGACTTAGATTTAGTAGTGTATTTCAAAACAATGTGATAGACGTGGTGATTTCATTTCATTTTGAGAAATGCTTGAATGATATAAACTGAAAATTGGAATAAGCTTCACAGACAATTTGGCCATTTGACGTGGAAAACATTTTGTGAGTTCTTATAAATAATAAAAGAAAGCAGTTTTTATTTTGCTTGATTTACAGTAAATCCTATGCTTCATCTATTTTTAAGAAGGACTTTCCATACACTGAGATTTTCAGTGCATATTCTATGTTGCACTTTTTGTGTTCAGTTTTGTCAGCATGAAAACTTTTCAAATATTATTCTTTCTTATTGTCACAATCAATTAGAAATTAATTTGGAACTGTGTTTCTTAAAATACAATTTAAAATTTTTGCTTGTTTTAGAATCTCAGGTTTTTAAGAACTTATTTGTTAAAAGAGATGAGTTAATTACGTGAAAAAGCAGTGCAATTGTTCTTCGTTTTCTTTGTCCTGATTTAAAGGCCAGGTGTGGTCTTGGGGTGATGGAGACTATGGAAAACTGGGACGAGGAGGCAGTGATGGTTGCAAAACTCCCAAGCTGATAGAAAAACTTCAAGATCTGGACATTGTGAAAGTACGCTGTGGGAGCCAGTTTTCTATTGCTTTAACCAAAGATGGCCAGGTCTACACCTGGGGAAAAGGTGACAATCAGAGACTTGGGCATGGGACAGAAGAGCATGTTCGATATCCCAAACTGCTGGAAGGCTTGAAAGGTAATTATCAGAGCTGGAAATACTCCAAAGTTCCTTTTGCTGCTGTTGGAGATTTTTATGGGACACAAATGAACTCAATTTTAAGAGTGATGATACCATGTACTGTGTCATATTTTATGCTGGTAGCACTGAAAAAGGTAATAATGTGCATTTCCCATCACTTCTGCGTTTACTCCTACAAGATTTTAGCAGACTTAAAAACACTGTGATTGCTTTAAATGCTGCATGTCTTGTGTTCTCTTTATTCTTATTGCTTTTCTTTTATTAGGTTCACAGAAATGCTTATTTAAAGCATGTATGTTTGCATTGTCATGCAAATATATATATATAATATGTGATTAGATTAAGGCAGGTGAATGGAATAAATGAAAATAGCAGACAACAAATAATGTCATTATAGTTGTTTTTGCCTTTTGATTAGGTCGTAACAGAGTGAAAATTACTTCTTTCATTTGTGAGAAACCTGAGGTTCTTGTAGGAGAAGATGAGGAAGAAACCTTTTTTATTGCTCTATCTTTCCTTTAAATTGTTACTCATATATGTTGAATGATCTAAATGAGAATAGCTTCTGAACTAATGACTACAAATAACATTACAGTCTCTCATCATAGATGGGGAGATCTTTTAAAAGATCTTTCCCGAAAAAGTTTCTAAGTAGAAGGGACACAAAGTAGAAGATTTTTTTCAACTTGTAAACTTTCGTACTTATCTGTCTCTTGGTTTACGCTTTGCTATACTCTTCCAAGCCACTACTGAGGCAAAAATGAGACTCTTGACATCCATAATATGTTCCTAGTTAAGCATGGTTGTAATTAGCATAGTTTTCCTTATCTCTCCTATTTTTCTGTCAATGATTGTAATATCTAACTTTCCTATCAGGAAAGAAAGTGATAGATGTGGCAGCTGGATCTACCCATTGTTTAGCACTGACTGAAGATAGTGAAGTGCACAGCTGGGGAAGCAATGATCAGTGTCAGCATTTTGATACTTTGCGTGTCACTAAACCAGAGCCAACTGCTCTCCCGGGGTTAGACACAAAGCATATTGTTGGAATTGCTTGTGGACCTGCTCAGGTAGGTTTTATTTTTGAATTTGGTTTTACCTCCCACTGAGGTTAGTTCTGTATTCCAATTCTGGTCCTTCTTTCTGTGCTTGGGTGACTTTTTGTGTTCTTATTTCTTATTCTGAGTAAATGAAGGCTTTGGAAAAAAAAATCTTGTGCATTTGTTCTGCTGAAAAGGAGTGATTAGCTTTCCCTCTGTTGGGTGTTCTGAGAAGTAGCTATTTACCTGTTTTGTTCTGTGTGGTACAGCAATTGAGGAGTTGTCAGCGTAATGTTTTCCTGGGGCACAAATAGTGAGGTATCTGGACTGTGTATGACAACACATTGGAAAATGTGATGAGAGAGTTCTGGATCAGTAGGTTTTTATGTATGTTTACAAGGATGCAAGTAGAGCATTCTCTTCAACAGTTGTGCTGGTATTATTTCCACATGAACTATTACTGTTTGAAGGCGGATTTAGCTTTACACTCCTATCTGTAATCAGTGTCATATTTAGAAAATAATTGACTGTGGAACTTTGTGTATTGTTTCCATATATAGAGTTTTGCTTGGTCATCGTGTTCAGAATGGTCAATAGGCTTGCGGGTACCTTTTGTGGTGGATGTTTGCCCCATGACATTTGAGCAGCTGGATCTGTTACTGAGACAAGTGACTGAGGGAATGGATGGATCCTCTGACTGGCCCCCTCCTCAGGAAAAGGAGTGTATGGCTGTGGCAACATTAAACCTTTTAAGACTTCAGGTACCTTCAATTTCTTACACTTTGAGCTGTCATTGAACTGAATGTTTTCACTAAATTGCTTGGATGGAAAGAGTGACCTTTAATGCGCCTTAAAACACTTTTATTGACTTTAGAAAGTGAAATAACTACACTATCATTTTATAATTTGGCATCTAGTGTTTTTTTTTCTTGACAGCTTCTGGGTTTCATTAAGAATGAACTATAAAAACAATACCTAAATGGATTACTAAGTTTTGTATACTCACTCAGATTTTGAGCATTTTTGTGGATTTTAAATAGCATTTTTAAAAGTGAATGACCTCTTTAATTGGTGTCTGACAGTCACTGAAAATGTGCTATTTTTTCTAGCTTAATGTAGTGAGGCAGAAACAATTTAGGTTATTCTTTAGGTTTACTTCAGAACTTTGGGGCTTATAGCTACCATTCGTAATCTTTGAGTATTGGTTTAAATTCAATATGTAGGCAAGACAGCATTTTCCTTTAATTTTACAGGCAGGTGAAAGTTTGTATCTTGGTCACTGAACTTAATCACTTGCTCCAGGATTGACTTCCCCCCATCCCCACCAAGTTCATATCACTTGTCAATTAAAATTTGCCTTTTTTTTTCCTCCCCACCCTTTATTTTCAGCTTCATGCTTCCATTAGTCATCAGGTGGATCCAGAATGCCTTGGCTTAGGTTTGGGCAGTATCCTGCTCAACAGCCTGAAGCAGACAGTGGTAACATTGGCAAGCAACGCTGGGGTTCTTAACACAGTGCAGTCGGCGGCTCAAGCGGTGCTGCAGAGCGGCTGGTCTGTGCTGCTGCCGACGGCGGAGGAGCGCGCCAGGGCGCTCTCAGCGCTCCTGCCCAGTGCAGGTTGGTCCTCAAATTGAAGCCTGTTTGTTTAAGCCTTGCTTTTTGACTTCATTAATAGCTTCTTCCGTTCTTAGTTTCAGGAAATGAAATGAACGTAAGCCCAGGACGTAGATTTATGATTGACCTCTTGGTGGGCAGCTTGATGGCTGATGGAGGCTTAGAGTCTGCACTGAACGCTGCTATTACTGCAGAAATTCAGGTATGGTTCATCAGCTTTGCAATTCAGGTTCTTCTGCAGGGCACTGGGTTTGTTACTTTTATAAACAGAGTAAATATGCCTTTAGTTGTGAACTGTGCAGCAGCTACTGGCATGTGTCCACCATGGTTTTGTGGAGTTTCTCTACTCTTTTTTACCTTCACCGCCCTCATCCCTCTCTTCACCTTTCTTTTCGTATTATAATTGTTTTTAAAAAAGTGTGCCCATGTGGTTGTTACAGAATATACAATACACATTTTGTCTGGTAGGAATTGTTTCCTATTTGCCATAGGTAAGAATAACTTGATCTTGTTACCATGAATACTTGTTAACAAAATGTTTCATAATCACAATGGAGGTTTGTGTGTTTTCTTTAACTTCATTTGCTTCCTTAGGATATTGAAGCAAAAAAAGAAGCACAGAAAGAAAAAGAAATTGATGAACAAGAAGCAAATGCATCAACACTTCATAGGAGCAGAACTCCATTGGACAAAGACCTTATTAACACTGGAATCTATGAATCTGCAGGAAAACAAAGTTTACCATTAGTTCAGTTAATTCAGCAGTTACTAAGGTAATTGCTTTGAGTTTGTCTTTTGTACAGAAGATGTATTTAGATGTTCTATGAACTAGTCAGCTAAAGGATGGTAATTTTGGTTAGCAAATGAAGTTGTGTTCTAGCATTTTTAGCTCCTCAGAATTCAAAATATTGAACATTCTCCTAGCTTATCTGTGGTTCTGCTGTGTTATGTTTGCTAAGGAGCAATGTTCTATACTTAATTACCCAAATTTAGAAAGACTGCTTTGCTTTTACGGATTTTGATACTTCTTCTCTGGAAAAAGTATCTGAAAGTTTTTGTACCAAATATGGGACAAATGTTTAAAAGACTGTCCTTCCACACAAAGTGTGAGAATCACCACAAATTTGTTTAGAACTGAATATTTTGTCCTCTTTATTTAGAACTGCCTCATGGAGACTGTAAGTGGGAAAGAAACCTGAATTTTAAGTCCTTGACTGAGAGTTGTGAATGCATGACCAATTAGGGTGCCGAGAACAAAGCTGCTTTATATCAGCCAGAGGAGCTACAGGAGTAATTAACATATAGCATGTATAGCAGGAAGTACTTATGAGTTTACCAAGAAATTTATTGCACTTTTTCCACTTAATTGTGATGGTAACCATGTAATTTAATCAATACTGAGACTCTTTTGAGCTATGTAGTGTCATGACTCTCACTGCAGCCTCTGAGTGAAGATTGTCAGATTGTGTTTTGTAGTGAGTGATGACAAAAACCACAAACCTGAGGTATTTTACAAATCCTCTTAACCAAAATGTATCCACAAAACCATTGCCTTTTTGAGTACTACGGTGCAAAGGAGTGGAAGTTCTGCATAGAAACTTTGCATAGGTTTCTCATATATTTATGCCAAATTTTGCAAAATCTTAACCCATGGACTGTGGACTGTCTTTACTCTGAGCTCCTCCCCATAAGTACTTTGTGGTACTTTTTTACCACTTAGGAACATCGCTTCACAGACGATAGCCAAACTAAAAGATGTTGCTCGTCGCATTTCTTCCTGCATGGACCAAGAACTTTATAGCAAGGAGAGATCTGCTTCTCTGGACCTGTTGCTCCGTTTTCAGCGTCTGCTTGTTAGCAAACTTTACCCAGCAGATTGTGTTGGCCAGGTCCCTAATACATACAGTAAGTTGTGGTTTTAAAAATAAAAGCAAACAACCTCTGACCCCTCCCCAAGTATTTTTGTAATAACTTTTACAGGATAGCAGTTTCTTATTTTAATTTATCTTCTTGTCTCATTTATCAGCCTAGTTGCTGAGTCTGAACAGTGTTTGAAAGTAGTTTATTTACATTGTTTTCTGTAAGTGAAATTTTTTTTTTTGTTAGGTAATAGGATCTGGAGAATAAACTTTTTATAAGTTTTTAAAAAGATATGGTTTCTTAAATTAGCGCTAATATTGAGTGGTGTAATTTCAGAAGAGTTTGTCAGCTTTTGAAGTCTGTTTCTTAAATATGACTATGTGGTAGTTTTCTGTTCTCTTCCTCTATTTTTATACAGGTCCTGACCTCTTAGGTGTTGGTTCTTTACTGAAGAAGTACACTGCTCTTCTGTGCACGCACATTGGTGACATACTTCCTGTGGCAACCAGCATTGCTTGTACTAGTCATAGGCATTTTGCAGAAGTATCTCGTGTTGTGGATGGAGATTTAACAGGTAGGTTTTTACTTGTTGTCCTCCTTTCTTCCCCTTCCACGGAATTATAAGACATTCTTGAAAATTCTAAATGGCTAAGAAGGAGTCAGTTTAATTTTTTGGTTATTGGGAGAGAAGGAGAGAAAATTCAATGAGGAAGGCAAGAGCTTTGTATTCAACACTAGTTGCAGGCAGAATATATTAATGGTGATTTACTTCTGCAATGCAATGAACACAGAACTTGAACTAAATGTGAGTATCTTCTGTGTTTTGTGTTTCAGGCATTCTTCTTCCAGAACTGGTGGTTTCTATAGTGCTACTCCTCAGTAAAAACGCTGGATTAATGCAGGAAGCTGGTGCTATCCCTTTGTTGGCTGGCTTGCTGGAACATCTAGACAGATTTAACCACTTAGCCCCTGGAAAGGAAAGGGATGACAATGAGGATTTAGCATGGCCAGGAATAATGGGTATGTACTTAGTAGCATCTGGGCTGCTTTCATAAAGTAGCTGTATAAAAGTGGTGGCTGTTCATGAACTACTGTCAGGAAGAGAATTCTACTTCACAGTACAAAGTTTTATTAACCAATTTATATGGCAGTCACATGGCAGTATTTATTTCTGTCAGTACATTCTTAAGGAAGTTACATATAGAGGTAGGATTAAGCAGAGTACAGATGCAGCTTTTTCAAGAACTAGTTTACATCATTTCGCATTTTGACTGTGAAAAGTTGCAGTGAAAACCTGAGTAGTACATCCAGGCATTTTGTTACTAAATTCTGTTTACTCTGTAACAGAAAGGATGAGTAATGTGAAAGCTTTGAAATAGGAATTTTTATTTTCCCAGGGCACTTTGTAATATGAGCTGTGTCTGTGGTCAAAAGAGAAGTGTCTTTTATATTAAAAAAATCTGAATTTAGGCTGAAATGAAATACACAGCAAAATCCTTGCAGGCAAGTGAGTAATAAAACCAAAGTAATTTGGAGGAAGAAGTGATTAGAGCAGTGATTTGCCAGAAAACTGATTGTTCTGCTCCACCTCCACACAAAACAGCCATGTCGCTAGGCTAGGTGACATTATACTAGGTGACATTAGAGATCAGTGCATGAAAGAACACAGTATACAGACAATTTAATTGTGCAATATATAGACCAGAACATATTAATAGCCATTTTTACTTTTGAGCATATAAAAAAATAAGCAGCCTTTGAATAGAAGTGAAGAATTGGATTAGTCAACTATTAAAAGAATGTTCAGAAAAAAATCCTTACTTTCTGATTTTCTGTTGATAAATTCTCTTTTCTGTTTTATATGGATAGGTTCATTTTTTACTGGCCAGAGTTGCAGAAATAATGAGGAGGTGACACTTATACGTAAGGCTGATCTAGAGAACCACAACAAAGATGGAGGATTTTGGACAGTGATTGATGGGAAAGTGTATGATATAAAGGACTTCCAAACCCAGTCTTTAACTGGCAGTAGCATACTTGGTGAGAATTTTCATCTGACTTGCAGACACAAACTACTTTTGTTTCAAAACTCGGTGGAATTACCACATTTTAGATACTGTATTGACTACCTCACTCTTTCATTAGCTCAGTTTGCCGGTGAAGACCCAGTTGTGGCTTTGGAAGCTGCTTTGCAATTTGAGGACACACGGGAATCAATGCACGCCTTCTGTGTTGGCCAATATATAGAGGTAAAAACATTACTAATGAGTAAATGCTTTCTAAAATAAAGCATTACTTTGCTGTCAGAATTCTTGTTGGAGCTCAGTTCCAGCTTACAATTGCTGTTTCTTTTGTGCAGCCTGACCAGGAAGTGATTTCAACGCCAGATCTCAGTACTTTGTCATCACCTCTGATAGACACAGAACGGAATTTGGGTCTTCTCCTCGGACTGCACGCTTCCTACCTGGCAATGAGCACACCACTTTCTCCTCTGGAAATTGAATGTGCCAGTAAGCAGCACGTCATTTTGAACTTTAAAAAGTTAAAAATACTTGTCAAAGCATGCAATAAAAAGACAAAGGACGAATAAATTAACTGAAAATTTAGCATTTTGTTAGTCTTGGTATCTTCTGCAAGAGTTCTCTATTCTTAACATTTACTACCACACTCATCAAGAGCCCAGTAGTTTAGCAAGATTTAAACAGGGATTAGATAATTTTGACCAGTTGAATTCAGAATTTTGTAATATGCAACATAAAATAGAAGAGAAAACGATGCTACACAGTCTCCTATATTACCAATTTATTGTCAGTTAAGAGTGCCTGGATCATGTAGTATTGGAAGTTTTCTTATTGGGTGTCTTGGTTTGGTGAATAGAAGGTATAATTCAATATTAATAGCAGAAAAATTGCTAAGGCTCTATATGTCTAAACAGATGATGGCTGCCCTGTTACTTAATTGTTTCTCAGTTGCAGAACCCTTTTCTTTTTCCTGTGAAAAAGTTTCAGCAAATGAAAGATTTGCTAAATCGTGTTGAAGCTGTGAATGAATTTATTACAGAAATTGAGTCTTGATAGCTTAGTTTTTGATCAGAATATTCACTCATGTTTATTTTAGAATGGTTGAAGTCATCGATCTTTTCTGGAGGCTTGCAAACTAGTCAGATTCATTACAGTTACAATGAGGAAAAAGATGAAGACCATTGCAGTTCACCTGGTAACACCACCCCAAATAAATCAAAACTATATGCACATCGATTAACTTTGAGTGACCATTCACAACCCTTTCTCCAAGCTATCGCGGATAATAATATTCAGGATCACACTGTGAAGGTAGGTCCTCAGTAGTTCTGTGCACAAAAACTGTTTCTGAAGGATGATAGTGGTGGTGAAAATTCTCCAAAAGTTATAGCAAAACAATTGAAAAAGTTATTTCAGAATTACTTTTTGTGAAAGGAATGGTTGAGTACTACTGATGGATAAAATGTGTATATTTCACTTAATAGCACAACAGTACATTTTTTTCTTTAGAATTTTTGAGTGGGAGAACTAAAAATTTGAATATTCTTACAAAAAAATTAGTAATGCATTACTTCTCATGTCAAGTTTCAGTAGCATTGAGAGATCCTGCTCACCACCAGTTGAACTAAGAGAGAGTTTTTTCTGTCAAGCTGCAAATGTATTTTATGTTTCAGATTCATGTATGCTTTTGTCTTAAAATTCTTTTGGGGCTTGAGGTTCAGGCTTCACGTGGTTGGAATTGTGGATATTATGAAAAACCCTATGGTTTACATTGATCACTGTCTTCTGTAATATCTTAAGATTTTCTAACCCTCTGAGTTCAGCTCCTTTATGAAAAAATCCCCAAGTAAGTCTTTGGTAATAGCGATAATGATGAATAATGATTAATCAGAAGACAATTGAAAATTGTGTTAGGTGACCTGACTATTTCATGAAGAGGTGAAAGCAGTAGTAGCTTTGTTCCTTGAGCCATGTTGCTTTTCGTACAGGAAGAAGGCAATAGTGTATTTATAGTGTTGGGTTGTAGTTGCTGTGTGTTAAATTGCACATATTGTGTGTTTTATCTCAGGAACGCTAGTTCAGATTGTGGAGATTACTCAGTCTTGTTTAAATGCCACCTTCAGTATTTTGAGTCCTTCCATTGTATTTTAAAACTGGAGTTAACCAGAGGCTGTTGTGTGTTTTCTTAGGACTTCTTGTGTCAAATAGAGAGATACTGTAAACAGTGTCACTTAACAACACCAATCACATTCCCTCCTGAGCATCCTGTGGAAGAAGTAGGACGTCTGTTACTATGCTGTCTTCTGAAGCATGAAGATTTGGGTAGGTAGGCTTGTGGTGTGTTTGTTTGGACCAGTTTAAACTCTGCTATGGATGATTTTGGAAATGCATATTCAAAGATTGTCTTTTCCCATTAAGGTCATGTAGCACTGTCTCTTGTTCATCCTGGTACCCTTGGAGTTGACCAAGTAAAGCACAAAACCTTACCAAAATCTGTAGTGGACGTGTGTCGTGTTGTCTACCAAGCAAAATGCTCACTGATTAAGGTAAGCCTCTTAGCTGCTGATGTTAAGATTAATTTTCATTTGAAGTGTTTTATTAAAAAGTTATATATTGTTCATTTTCTTGTGTATTATACAATAATTTAATTTTCAATGTCTTTTCTAGACCCATCAGGAACAAGGGCGTTCTTACAAGGAAGTCTGTGCTCCTGTCATTGAGCGTTTGAGATTCTTATTCAATGAACTGCGTCCTGCGGTTTGCAATGATCTCTCTATAATGTCCAAATTTAAACTTCTTAGTTCCTTGCCCCGATGGCGAAGGGTAGCTCAGAAAATCATTAGAGAAAAAAGAAAAAAAAGAGGTAAGGCAGCATTAATGTTGTATTCTCTTTGAAACGATGAAAATCCATCTTATTTCAAGGTTTGCTGCTATTTGAGACTCTCCTTAGATAAAGCATCAAAGCCATTTTCTTTCTGCTGCATTTTCATTTTAAGTTTTCTAAACCAGTGGTTGCATGTCATATCCTACAGCAAGAACTGGAAAACAAGAGTGTCGAGTTTAGTTGAGGCATGTTTCTTCATGTTCCAGTGTATTAAAAATGATCCTTCGGTATCAGACCCTCTGAATTTGTTTCAGTAACACCTCACTGGAAGTGACATCTTTTTAGAAATCATGTTTTATTAAAGTGTAGTCAAAGAATGGTTTAACTGGAAGTAAATTAATGTGGTGAATAGACACCAAAGTGCTTTTCAAGTTTGTCTTAAAAGATAAAAGCATATTGCAGGTAATACCAGAGTTAATTTGGTAGTAGTTGGACATAGAGTTCACCAAGAATACCTTTCCATTTTATTACGGGCAGTTCTTAAGCATTCTGTATGCTTAGGTTATCATGCAAACCTATAAATGTGATGCTGTAAAATCTAATCTGACTGCATGAAAGAATAATATTTTTTTGTTTATAGTGCCAAAAAAATCTGAATCTGCTGATGTAGAGGAATCCAAAATTGGAAATGAAGAGAGTGATTTAGAAGAATCTTGTGTGGTACCTCACAGTCCTGTCCCTATAGATAAAAAGCCCATACCAATCAAATCACCCAAGGTAGGATAGCAGATTTTGAATCAACCTTGTGAATAAAAATAACAAGAGAAAAAAAGTATGAGCTAAAGCATGATTGCAATAACTTGACATTTTGTGTTCTGATAATGGTGTTTGGGATGTGTAATTAAGTGTGACATGTTTTTTTGGTGAAGCCTGGAATAATTTTTAAAAATATGCTAAATACATAGTACAAGCTTATGTAAAGATACCTTCTCTAATTTTTAAATTATCAATAATCTTAGATAAAGCTTCATTTCAAAATAAAATGTTGTGATGGGTTGCTTCCTCCTTTTTTGAACATTAACGCATTTGAAATTTTATGTAGCAATAGTAAAAAATACAATGAGTTAAAATAATACTAAGCTCTTTCCTGACTTTGAAAAAGTTTTTATTTCCACTCCCCAGTATTTTAAAGTTAGAAATTGTTTTTCATGAAATAACTTACAGTTTCAATAATTTAAAATAGTTTAAAAAGTTTTAACATGCTACCTTCTTTTGTAGGATAAGTGGCAGCCAATTTTGAGTACAGTTACAGGTGTCCACAAATACAAATGGCTGAAGCAAAATGTTCAGGGCTTATATCCACAGTCTGCCCTCCTTAACACCATTGTTGAATTTGCACTTAAAGAAGAGCCGGTGGATGTAGAAAAAATGAGAAAATGTTTATTAAAACAGGTAAAATGAATGAAAATGGACCATTTACATAATTATGACAATTATTAGCAGTTTACATAAGTATGGGAATTTGTTTTTTCTCTTTGACAGTTGGAAAGAGCAGAAGTTCGTCTAGAGGGAATAGACACTATTCTGAAATTGTCAGCTAAAAATTTTTTGCTCCCATCTGTGCAGTATGCTATGTTCTGCGGATGGCAGAGGCTTATTCCAGAAGGAGCCAATATAGGGTAAAACTTCTTGTTGCTTTTGCTTCCACGATTCTTCAATAAGAAAACAATACTTATTGTTGTTGTTGTTGTTTTTCTCTGAAGGGAGCCTCTTACTGACTGCTTGAAGGATGTTGATCTGATCCCACCGTTTAACAGAATGCTTCTGGAAGTAACTTTTGGGAAGTTATATGCATGGGCTATTCAGAATGTCCGGAACATCTTGCTAGATGCTAATGCAAAGTTTAAAGAACTAGGTGAATCTCACCTTGTTGCTGTTGTCTGTGGAGAAAACTGTTTAACATTAATATTCTTGCTTTTTTTTTAAAGTTCCCAGTAACTGGGATGTTGAAATCAGTTCCCTTGATTTGTGTTGAGAATTACTTTGACTTTGTGTGTCATTCCAACCTTCCCACCTTGACCCCCTATTAACTCACTTCTCAGTGTTTATGTTGCTGATTTCCCAGCAACAGGTAATTGATTACTCAATTAGTAACATTTTAGTATTAAAATAGAAATTATAATCGCTTTCTTGGAACTTCAGCTTGTAAGTTCTCAAAGCTGAGGAGGGAATAAAAAATATTTTAAAACATCAATCAAACAAATCTGCAACCTATTCTATTGTAGCTCCCAAATGTCAGCTGACTTAGTTATTTATATTACTTTTGAACTAGGTCTGCAGCCTGTTCCTCTTCAAACAATTACTAACGAGAATCCAGCAGGACCAAGTCTTGGAACTATTCCACAAGCACGTTTTCTGCTGGTCATGCTGAATATGTTGACGCTGCAGCATGGTGCGAATACCTTGAGCCTGCTCCTCAATTCTGGCATGCTGGCCTTGACACAAACCACACTGCGCCTGATCGGTACAGTTCTTTCTTACTTGGAAGAAAGCATTTGCTTTACAAGTCTCCTGTATTTACCTGTTGGTGTACCCAAATTACAGAATTACTTTGCTGCTTAAAGATAATGCTTAATGCTATTTTAGCCTGTTACAAAAAACACATCTGTAAGCATGGTTGAGAAGGAGATTAATTTGATTGCAGCCTTTATTCAGTCATGATTTTTTTTCTATTAAGTGTTTGCTTTGGCCATCCTTTGCTAAAATTTCAGTTAATGTGTAGTTTTGGTGGAACTGGTACAAATAAATTAAAAATGGAAAATTTAAAATGAAAACAATAAAAACTGGCTTCTCTCTTACCTCCATTTCGTTTGGTCTATGTATTAAAAATGTTCCCAGTCTGCATATTTGAGCTTGATGCTTTCTTTGTTCCATAACAGGAAGTTCTCTGATGTGTTTTGCTGTGATTCAAATTGCCACGGTTTTTCTCTCTTGGTTTTCTTAGATAATAGCAAACATTTGTAACTTCTGTTTAACTGGAGTGCACACAGAAAGTTTTTCAAAAAAAATTCTGTTTGTAGAACCATTTAGTCAATTGAGTCATCATTATTAATGTCTCTTATTTGTCATTTCTTTTTTTGTTTAAAATTAGGTATTTCAATTCCTGTGCATTCAAAACCATTACCTCCTAGTTTTCTTAAAGGTCATTTGACTTATCACCTGTTCAGTCAGCTTTCCTGTTTGTTACTGCTTTTATATTACAAAGTTTGTGCCTGAAAGTTTACATGTGACAAAGGTACGTATAAAAAACTTGTAGCCGGATTTAATTTTTTTCATGTTTTTTCCTCCTTAGGACCGAGTTCTGATAATATTGAAGAAGATATGGTTGCCTCTTCTCATGGGGCTTCTGCCACGGTCCTAGAAGAGTCAAGAAAGGAAACCACGCCTGTTCAGCTCCCTGTTTCTGGACCAGAGCTGGCAGCCATGATGAAAATTGGTACCAGAGTGGTGAGAGGGGTAGACTGGAAATGGGGTGATCAGGTACAACTTCTTTCATACAAGTTTTGAGTGTGTTCCCTATTCAGTGGACTGTCTGTGAAGTTTCTGGTCCATCAAACTTAAGGGCATTTTACATTCCAAAAATGTTGAATTAAGGATATGGGAATTTAACAGAAAATAAACCTTGCATTCCAGTTGGCCCTCAGAGATCAGAGGGGCTGATTGCAGCTGGGCTTAATTGCTGATTGTAGCCCAGTTTAAACATTGTAAGTCTGGTTGAGTTTGGAGGAGAACTTGCATGAGCACGGAAGCACAAATAGTATGGTTATTTGAAGCACCAGAAAAGCAGGCTCAGGATTGCTGGTGATAAGTGCACTAACTACAGAGTGTTAGTATGTGTTGTGACAGAAAGTATAGTAAGAGATCTGATAGCACTATACGTATACATATTTACATATGTACATGTATACACACACCCCCCTATATATATAGGTGTGTATGTAAATCAGTACTGCCAGGTGTGCTCCAATGCTGTTGGAGATGCAAAGCTTACGTAAAGGCTTCTCAGTGGGAAAAGAAGAGAGACATAGTCTGTGAATAGGTCTGGAGCAGACAGAGTTTTCCCCCTCCAGCCCTTTCTTGCCCCTGAAGCCACTATTTTATATTGTAAATTTTGGCCTGTTCCAATGGAATGAAACCATCATGTTATAGATGGGGTTTGGTGACTTTGGCCATACGTGCATTATTACACATCCCATGTTTTCCTTCATCTGGTTCCTGAGGGGTGCCTAAGTTAATATGTTAATGAGGCTTAACGAGGGTCTTGGCTACCTTTTGTCAGAATTTATAGTTGACAAAAGAGGTAGAATAAACACTTTGGTCCTCCTCCATGTACTGAGGCAGCAGTAGGGGCTGACCTTCATCAAAGGGTCTTTGTGTGCATCCTTGTCTCCTGAATGAACTGGTTTATAACAAGGCTTGTTTTTCACGGTGACGGGAGTGTGGCTGTTGGCTCACACAGAGGCCCAGGTGCCCTTCTGCACCTCACTGAAACAATAGCAGTGTGTGAGAGCTCCAGGCATCACTGAGTTGTTAGGCCTTGCTGGAACGAGGTACAAGATAAGCAAGAGGTCCAGGTCGTGTTTTTCACAACCGGCTTTATCAATCCTTCACCGTCTTACGGCAACGCTGTGCAATTCTGACCATTTACCACGAAAGACTTGGAGAATTAACATAAAATATGTTATTTATTTAGCTTCATTTTTGAAGATGTTTAAGATTCTCTTTTAGTGAGACTGTGCTAATTTACCATTTAACAGGAAGTTGAATAATTTGTTTGCTACAATATTATGCATTTCCATCTATGTAGGACATAACTTCTATTTATGTAAACCATAGTAAAAGAGATCTAACCATGAGTGTCCAAATATGCAGCTTACTGGGGTGATTCTTTTGAAAATTGTGAAATGCTTTCTAACTTTATGCTTGATTTTTGAAACACTGTTGAATGTTTACTACCTAATCATTAGGTTAGCAGCCAAAAACAGCAATTGCATCATTATTTTGTGAACTTTGGGTACGAATTAGTGTTGATTGTGTAACTTGAACCTCTCTCTTCTGTCAGGATGGACCCACACCAGGTTTGGGTCGTGTAATTGGAGAACTGGGAGAAGATGGCTGGATTAGAGTGCAGTGGGACACTGGAAGTACAAATTCTTACAGAATGGGAAAGGAGGGAAAATACGATCTCAAACTAGCTGAGCCACCACCTGCAACGCAGCCCACAACAGAGGATTCAGACACTGAGGATGATTCTGGTAAAAGAAAAAAAAATTTTTTTCAAAAAGTGGAGGCACAGTTTTGGTTGAATTTTAAAACTAGTGTCTTGTAATATAAAACAGTTTCTTTCACAGGACCAAGTGCTTCATTAAAGAAGATTCATTTAATAGGTGTACACTTCTGACCAGAATCTTCCTTGGTATAAGAGGAAGGAAGATAGACAAGATGGTGTCGTATTTGTTGCATATTCATGGTTAGAGAAACAGTATTATTCTGTTGAAATAGTTTCAGTTACAGATACTAGGAGGTATACATTTTAACAAATGTTAATACCATTCTGAAGTTGGATTTTTTATATGGCCTAATTATACATTTAGTCATAGTGTTGCCCTATTTTTGTCATGCACTTTGGAATTCCTTTCAGCTGTGTACTGCTAGAGAACAACTTGAAAATACATGTGCAAAATACGTTGTTTATATTTTGCTCTTGGAGTTGGAAATAAGGAATCTTCTTAATGTCAGGTCAT
Source organism: Eulacestoma nigropectus (assembly GCA_013397775.1). Classification (NCBI taxonomy): domain Eukaryota; kingdom Metazoa; phylum Chordata; class Aves; order Passeriformes; genus Eulacestoma; species Eulacestoma nigropectus. The sequence goes on from VZTE01003578.1 coordinate 109,197, forward strand.
CTCAGAGAAAATACTTTTAACAAATCGTTCACATCATGTTTGTCTCAGAACCCCCGTGAAATAAAATAACTCAGTATTAATGTATTCCTTTGCCTTTTGTGTCTCCCTTCAGAAGGAGAACAAGTTGAAAGGAATCTCCACCCTACTTCCATGATGCTGACAAGCACTGTGAACCTGTTGCAGACACTGTGTCTCTCTGCTGGTGTCCATGCTGAAGTCATGCAAAGTGATGCTACTCGGACTTTGTGTGGTCTACTCCGTATGCTTGTGGAGAGTGGAACAATAGATAAATCAGGTATATTACATAGAAGCAGTCTGACTGAGCTGTGTGCTTCTGTTTTGTGCTTTGTTGTCTTGTGAGTTTGTAAATCTTGTGTTACTAGTTTTTAATCCTTTTAAGGCCAAAGGCTAGAATATGCATTTTCAGAGCTTTTAAAATCTTAATTTTTAAAGGCAGTATAAGTTATCCTGTGCATTCTTAGAACATAAACAGTAAAAGCAGAAGAAATGCATGAGATGTGAATTGTTGACTTAGAACAGTTAATTTATTAGCAGCCTTTTTGTGTTTGGCAGCAACAGTATGACTGGATGTGTCAACTCCTTTTCGTAGCTTCTTTGTCATTTCAGAAGTAATGCTGTTAACTACTTTGAAATGAGGAATGATGAGAATTGTTTTAAAGGCATATTTAATAAAATTAATTACAAGCTCTAAAATTGAAATTAATAGTTCATGTAAAGATAGTGAAATAGCTTAGTGTTCTGATTTGTCTAGAAAAGTCCCATGTAGTATATAGAGAACTACGTAGCCGGTGGAAAAGTCAACTGTTACATGTATATATCTTTTTGTTTTTAGCTTCCTTGCCAAATAAATTAGTTTATAAAGAACAGCATAGGAGTTGGTGCACGTTGGGATTCATTCGAAGCATAGCACTCATGCCTCAGATGTGCAGCACTCTTAGTACATCTCAGTGGATAACTTTGCTAATGAAAATTGTTGAGGGGCATGAATCTTTCACTGCTGCTTCACTACAGAGACAGGTAATGTGTATTTCCAAATTACTTCAATAGGCAATAATATTAGTAGACTTCAATCGTCTTAAAAAAAATAGTTGTGTTTTACAAAACAGCTGGGAAATGTCCATAAATCAGTTTTTAGTTAGTTGGAAAAAAGATAACATTGTCTTTGTATTTAGGATTTACTGTTTTAAATATGCATCTCTTGAATTTTGAACCTTCAGGGTACTATGGACTCCCTTGTTCTGTTGAAAGAAAGGTCAAAATACTGTTCCAAAAATGTGCTCCAGAAACTCCCATATAATGTTTCCTATAAGTTGAATAAATGTAAGAATAACAAGTATATGGTTAGGAAAAAGTCAAATTTCATTTAAAGTTACCAAATTATGTATTGTCTAATGTCCCTCCTTCCATAGGAAACTGTTAATATTATTTTAATTACAGTCTTTCTCAAGAAGCTACATCTTTGTACCTTATTTTGGTATTGTATTTCTCTTGTCACCTTTCCCCTTTTCTTACTTCTTCTTATCTTTTAATTTTTTCTCTTTTTTTTTCTCTTTTTCCATTCCTTAGCATCTTGTTAGTGCTGTTTTCATGAGACTGAAAAGCAACTTTATTATAGAATAACTCTGCCAAATTTTAAGGCTTGGGGATCAAAAGATCTTCTTATTCTTTTCTTTGATAAGCCATCAGCATTTTTTAACTAAAGCCTTGTATCATAAAGGCCTGTTCATTTTTGTGTGCTCTTCCAGTAAATTCTTGTGTTTTTAATATGCTGAGACTTTTGTCATTCTCCAGGACTTAGTGCAGTAGAGTCATCTGTGCTGTTCAGGGAATACTCGAGAGAAATGACCATTCCTCATGTACCAGCACCTAACTTAAGAACAAAAAAAAGATAAGACCTTGAAATTCTATAAAGACATGTTATTGACAGAAGTTTGCAAGAGGAGAGTTCTCTTCGCTGTTAGTCACTTGTATTGGTCTTCTGGGTAGAAGATGAGGAAGCTCAAAACCTGAAATGCTCCTACTCAGAATATGCAACCCTCTCTGTTCTTTGATACTGCAGTGCTGCACCTTCCCCCTGTTCCTTGTCAGTCCTGCACTGAGTGTCTGGGTTCAGAGATGCCAGCCTGTTCCTTCTGTACAGTGTTGGAGGCCCTGGTTTCACAGTGGCTACTCTGAGTGTCACTATGGCTGCTGTTGCCTGCCTTCCACTATTCAGCTTTATATCTCATGAATTTTAACTGTTATAGCTTCTTTGCAGAACACTTGGAAACTTTCATTCTGAAATACATCATAGTACTAATTTCTGAGTCTGCAAGCTGAACAAACTTTCCCATTCTGTATTCCTATTTTTCGTTCTATTTTAGTCATTTACATAATTTCTGTGTGTGTGTCTCATGTCCTAAGTATTGAAGAGATTTGATTAATTAATATAATGTGCCAGTAAAATTGTTACTGACTCTGAACTGTCACAACTTCTTTTAAAATATCCCTTAACAAACTGAAGATCAGTAGCTCTGTAACTTCCATAGCTGGAAAGAAATCACCATTGTAGAAAGAACTGCAAAGGAAAGCTAACTTTAAAAATGTCATTCTTCTGTACTAAATATTTTAGAGAGTTTCTTTAGGATTTGGTGATGTAGACTAGAATAACACTAACTTTGTTCTCTTTTTAGATCCTTGCTGTACATTTATTGAAAGCAGTACTTCCATCCTGGGATAAAAATGAAAGGTCAAGAGACATGAAATTTCTTGTGGAAAAACTCTTTGGATTTTTAGGGAGCCTGCTTAGTACTTGTTCTTCAGATATCCCACTACTCAGAGGTAGAGGAATTTTCCCTCAGTGGCTTATTTTTATGTATGAGAGGTATGTGTATTAAACTCACAGCTGTTGTGCCACTGCTTTGTCTTTCCAGAATCTACTCTGAGGAGGAGAAAGGCCAGGCCCCAAGCATCTCTAACTGCCACTCATAGTAGTACTTTAGCAGAAGAGATAGTGGCACTGCTGAGGACGCTGCATTCGCTCAGCCAGTGGAATGGACTCATAAACAAGTACATCAACTCTCAGCTAACCTCCATCACCCACATCTTTGCAGGAAAACAGTCAGAAGGGGTAGTTTCCACGTTTTAAAATAAGCTCATTTTTATAGCAATATTTATTTTGAAATTATAAATGCTAAATCTTTGTAAACAATATTAAGCTTAATATTGAAACCATTTTTCTATTTTTATATGTATTTGTGTTGTAATTTTTAAGTTGAAATATGTGTGATTAACTTTGTATTTTAAAGCAGATAGAAGTGTATGTTTTCTCCCTACAGTTAAATTTTATTGTTCTTTGTTAGGCTGTGTTGGATGACTACTTCCCTGACACTGAGAATCCAGAGGTGGGAGCTCTGATGGCAGTCTTGGCTGTGATTGGTGGCATAGACAGTCGCTTGAGACTGGGTGGACAAGTAGTTCATGATGAATTTGGAGAAGGCACAGTGACACGCATCACCCCAAAAGGGAAAATCACTGTGCAGTTCTATGACATGCGAACATGTAGAGTGTGCCCTCTGAATCAATTGAAACCAGTAAGTTTGGTTTATTAAGGCTTTAATACTGGGAAGGTTTAAAACTCTAGTATGGGCCAAAGAAAACACTTGCTCTTCATTGGCTAAATACTTTGACATTCAACACATACAATGCTCTGAATGCACATATAAGATGGTCCTCGTGCAAACCTTTGTAGGACCTTTAAATCTTATCTTTATTTACAGAGGAGGTGAAAGGAAGAGGGACTGGAGGTGAAAGGAAGAGGGACTTAAGCTGAAGTTGAGGCAAAATCCCAAGTCTTTGTAATGTCATCCTCTCTCAGATGAGAGGAGCTTTCTGTTTAACTTGATTTGCTAACTAATGTAGAAAGTCTTGGGTGTTTTCAGCTGAATCTTCATGTGGTTGATACGACTTCAGGCCAAGTGCTTGGTCTGCCTCAGAGACGAGTTCTTTCTTGTTCTGACTCTGTTCTACTTTTTCACCAAGTAGGCCTGCAATTGTGTGGTACAAATACAGGCTTAGGAGATGTGTAAGGAATAGAAATCCTCTCTAGTTGTTCCTGGTCAAGAGCAGTAAGACAAATGCTACTTTTCCTCTTCTGCAGTTAATAACCATTGAAACTTTTTAATGGTTTTGTGAGATTTTAGGAAAATGCTTACCTGTTTTTTTTTGTTTGTTTTTTTTTGTCTGGTACTTCCACCACTGTCTAGCTTCCAGTTGTGGCTTTTAATGTGAACAACTTGCCTTTCACTGAACCTATGCTATCCATTTGGGCTCAACTAGTAAATCTGGCTGGAAGTAAAATAGAAAAACAAAGAATGAAGTCTCCCAATCAAGGTCTTTCAGGTACAGTTGGGGGTTTTTGCTGTTTGTTTTCTTTGGAAGTAGATGGATATGCCCTGGGAAAAATACTGGTAACAGCAAACATACATAAGGAAAAGGTCTCCAGAGCCTTATATGTTTTCTTATTCAACATTGAGTAATAGGCACTGAAGAGACAAGTTTAGCTATGAGGGGAATTGCTCTGCACTGTAAGTGAAATACCTTTAACTTCGATGGGAAACGTAAATAAGGTTCGGAGCTGATCTTACTGTATTGAATTGTTTAAAATACTGGATCCAAGTAACCTCTTAACTGCACTTACTGTGTTACAAATCAGCTGTATGGTTGTCCAGGGTGTGAAAAGCAGGAAGGCAATATTTTTAATACCATGGGTCATACAATATATGTAGACTTTTGATCCATGTGCTGTTTAAACTGACTCATATGAGCAGTACACAGTGAGTTAAGATGTAAACTGATGTTTGGGCTGAGGTTGTATGGATGATAATCTTTCTTCTGTAATACAAGAGATTTCTATCACTAATGGCTGTTTAATATTTCTGATAGGTCAAGTTGATCTGGATCTACTGCGGTGCCAGCAGTTAAAGCTGTACATACTAAAAGCCGGACGAGCTCTGCTTTCTCACCAGGATACACTAAGGCAGATCTTATCTCAGCCAGCTGTTCAGGAGTGTGCGTTAAATCCTGCAGGTATTCTGAAATGCAACCTCACTGTTCTGCTGTCTGTTTAGATAGATAGAATGTGACTGTAACCCGTTCTAGTGGCAGTTGGATGGTAGAAATTCAGTTTGCCCTTTAAAGACTAAAAATTAAAATTCATTAATATTTTAAGCTTCTGTGTTAAAAGGATTTTGACTTTTTAAGTTAACTTTTGAAAACTAAGTAGGTCAAGTGTTTGAAGCTCAAAATACTGGAGTTAGCTAAATTTGTAGGTCTTCTGTAGTTAGTTAGCTTTGTAAGTAATTTTAAAATACTTCGTAGTTTTTGCAGTGGTTTTATTTTTCTGCTTCAAAAGTTAAAATTGGCTATTGCTTTTACTTCAAATGTCTTGCTGTTTCCAATGAAACAAGTACAGAAATACAATTTCTTAAGCATAATATTAAAGGAGTTTAAGGAGCTGTTGTTCTAACAATTTGAATTATTTCTTCTACATGCATTCTACATATAAAAATAAATACAATAGCTGTGTCAGCTTTCAGGATAGCTATCAGTGCCTTTGGAGTATGTATTAATTCCTTGGGTATTTGTGAAGCGTGCAATATCTTTAAATATAGTAATATATTTGTCTTACATGGATATTTCTGTGGGATTTTTTGTCACTTGCCAGATTTTAAGTCAACAGAATCTACAGGGTTTTTTAAGAATGGAACATAGTTTCACTCCTACTATCATTTTTAAAGGGGAAAAAAAAACCTAACACTTTTTTTTAACCAGAACAGCATATGTGTGTGAGGACTATTAGCTATTTTATTATCATTTCAAATATGGGAGCTTTCTTTTGTTGGAATTAATGAAGAGAGAACATTTTCCTGTGATAGTCACAGTAAAGATTTAGGAAACAGGAATGTTTATGCCAACAGGAATACAAAATTAAATATGAAAGGTGCAGAATTGTGAGCAAATTGGTTCAATAAAAGTATCCTGTTTTGAAGGGGCAGTGAATACCTATAGGGAGTCTTGCCCAAGAGGTGTGTTATAGAGGAAATTACTCAATCCAGAATGCATGCACCATGGTTCTGGTATCACTGAAACTGTTGGTTGTCTATATCAAGTGGTTTATCCTGGAGTACCTCTTACTAATAGTCTTATTGCAAAAAAGGTGGACTCAAAAGACACTTGTGCAAATTCACACTGAGTAGTTTCTGTTAGACATGTCTTAGGTGTATTTTAGTAAATTTATTGTTTATCTACAAATTTCTTACTTGCTTTTTTGTACGGAGATTGCAGTACATATGGCTTAATCTTAAATGCATTGTATCTCTGGCAAAGAAATATGTGAAAAATAACATGTTTGATCAACCAATAAACCCTAGAATAAGTCTCCTAATTGACTCATGTTACATGGTTTTGGTTAAAATAATGTTTTTGCTTTAAGAGGATGGAGCAGTTGCCTCTCCCGACATAGGAGATATGTCTCCTGAAGGACCTCAGCCTCCCATGATCCTTTTGCAGCAACTTTTGTCAGCTGCTACGCAACCATCACCTGTGAAAGCCATATTTGACAAACAGGAGCTTGAGGTAGAGTCTGTGTTTTCTGCTAAGTAACCTAAGAAATAACTCTTTATAATTCACATTCTAGTTGATACTTACTAAATGATAGGTTTAAAAAAGAAGTGACACTGAACCCTTTTTGGCAAATAATGTTTCAGGCATGCATGTACACGCACACAAACATACTAAATATGCTTGTTTTGCTTGGACTGATTTATTTGTTCTCCTTTAGGCTGCTGCTTTGGCAGTGTGCCAGTATCTGGCTGTAGAGTCTACACATCCTTCGACTCCAATGTTTGAAGACTGCAGCTCTAGTGAAGCTACAACACCCATCACAGTGCAACATATCCGACCCACAAAAATGAAGAAACGCAAGCAATCTCCAATTCCGCCCCTCCCCATTGTAGTTCAACTTATGGAAATGGGATTTCCTAGGAAAAACATAGAATTTGCACTAAAATCTCTGTCGGGAACCTCTGGAAGTGCTTCTGGATTACCAGGTATTTTATTAAGTAAAGTTAATGATATTAGAAGGAGAAGAAAAGTTGCAAGCTGATTGAAACAGTACTTATGAGGGAGCAGTTGTTATCTTCTTTTTGGATTCAATCTTAAGAATGCCAGGGAATTCCCTGGAGACAAACTGAGTTTGTTTTCTGTGTTAGGAGTGGAAGCCTTAGTTGGCTGGTTGTTGGATCACCCTGATGTTCAAATTACGGATCTCTCTGATGCTGATACTATCTCCGATGAATATTCAGATGAGGAAATAGCAGAAGAAGTGGAAGAAGCTGAAGCTGCTTGTCCTCTTGTAAGTATTAACTTCGTAAACCTAAGTTATGCTAGCTAGCTGCAAATTTTGTAATTCTTCCCATTTTGGGAAAATCTGCTGTCCCAAGCTTTCACAACAGTAACAAGGATCGCGTTTGCCCTGTGTTTTTAAGACATGATGTACCACAACTGAGAATAATCCATAAACAGTTTATTTATGAGTTAGCACAGAGGAGAGTAGAATGCAGGTAGATGTTTCACTGGTGGTAGCTCGAAGTATCCCTGATAGATTATTTTAGTTTCTTAAAAAATAGTTGATGTTACAGTGTAATATTGGTAAAGGAGTTCCCCCTTCTCCTTTCCCTTGGTCTGAAAAACAAACATATGTTACCTACAAGGAAGGACTTAAGAATTAGTGAATAAATGGCAAAAAAGTCTGTTAAATAGCTTAGCATTTTCCTTATAAAAACTTTTTTCCACTTACTGGTGATAAAATTACTGTTACAGTGCCTATTGAGTATGATAGCTTTAATGTGAATTTATCTTAGGCCTCTGTTGACTTTCAAAAACTATTTCGTAAAGGACTTCTCAATAAAATTAAATGGGTTTCATATTTCTTTTCATTCTTGAAGGACTTAACATTGTTTTCTTACACATGTGGGATTTTGTAATTGAAATTAATGCATTATATTTTGAAAGAAGTTAACTTGACAACTCTTGGTATCTTTATCAGTATTGCATTGAGAAACTGCTATAGATTGCCTTTAGTGAAAAAAATGTTTAATACTCAGAACGGAACAAAGTTTTCTGAAAATTCTCCTTACAGCTGGAATGCAGCAGTTCTCTTAAAAAAAATTAAGCTAACCAAATCTTGAAAGGAATATTTTTTTAGCAATTATAATTTTATTTTTTAGCTTGTTTTTTCTAAAGGAGTGCTTTAAATCTCATTGTACTATATAAAAAAAAGTTAGTATGGTTTAGGTTAGATATTACCATTCACCACTGGTTTTTAAAATTTTTTTTCTCTCCCAACAAATATTCTAAAAAGTGGAACGTGAGTGTGTATCTGCAAGGCTAAGTAGAGTACTGACAAATCTTCTCTGTTCTGATTTTCCTTGGCAATCAGATTTCATAAAGGCAACTTGCAGCTTCTTTCAAACATTTTGAAAATTTGCATCTACATTCTTTGATGAGTAATTTTGGAAAGTAAATTTTAATTTCAAATCAAGTAGATCATAAATGTTATCCTTATAGTAAGTTGAACCTGTTCAAGTTTTTTCCCATTTTGACATGCAGCTGGGATATTATATGGGTTTATTTTTGTTGGGTTATCGTCAGTCTTTGCCAACAGTTTTATTTATCTGAATTGAAAATGAGTTTTGTAATTGTTTCATATTTATTTTGGACTTTCTTCCAGTCAAGTGGTGCTGTTGTAACAGAGAGCCAGACTTATAAGAAACGAGCTGATTTCTTAAGCAATGATGACTATGCTGTGTATGTTAGGGAGAATATTCAGGTATGTATGATGATCAAAAGCTACGTAAAAACTGCTTTCCTTTTGGTACTAAAGCCTGTACAGAGCTATTGCATTCTATTGTCCTTTTTTCCCTAGGTGGGCATGATGGTTAGGTGCTGCAGAACCTATGAGGAGGTTTGTGAAGGAGATGTAGGCAAAGTTATTAAATTGGATCGAGATGGATTGCATGACCTGAACGTGCAGTGTGATTGGCAACAAAAGGGTGGCACTTACTGGGTCAGATATATCCACGTTGAGCTTTTAGGTGAGTTCACTTCTGACTGCTTTTTAACTAAAAAAGTGAATGGTAGACCGAGGGAGATTTATTTTTGGAGGGGGAAACCCTGCTCACTCTACGTTTATTCTTGCATCTGCTAGGATTCCCACCACAGAGTTCTGCCTCTCATATCAAGATAGGTGACAAAGTGCGTGTGAAAAGTTCTGTCACCACACCCAAATACAAATGGGGATCAGTTACCCACCGAAGCGTGGGCATCGTCAAAGGTAATGTATATTCAGAATGGGGCATGGGGAGGTAATAAAACCACACAGACTTTCTTCTAGACACACTTAAAAATCACACTCTTTTGTGGAGTACTCTATGGTGATATAGAACGCATTTGAAGTCTGTGGCGAATTTATAGACGTACTCTGTGGCAGCCCGTTTTGTTAGCATGTCCATCAGCTTTTGAGCCACTTCATTTACATACAGTAGAAGTCTTTAAGCGTCTGTGCAGCTTCCTGTTGTAGTTCTCTTTTACGCTTTGGATGAACCACAAATGGTTTTCCTTTAAGAAGTAATTCTAATTTGAAGGCTTCATAAGGAAGTGAGGAAAAAGTGGGATGCACTAGTGTCAGGCTGTAAGGGATGTTATTGAAAAAATCTGTGGGAGACAGGTTCTTTGAAGAGGTACAGATTTTGGTCATACTGTATTTGTGCTTCGAAGTATGTGCTTGCTTGGAACCATTTCTAAAAAAATAAAAAATCGGAGTACAGGAATTCAAATGGAATACTACTCTAAGCACTTTGGGCTTCATTTTATAGAGATCTGCAACACCTTGTATTTTCTTCATGTTTTTGTCACAGCATTTAGTGCCAATGGAAAAGATGTTATTGTAGACTTTCCTCAACAATCACATTGGACTGGCTTGTTGTCAGAAATGGAATTGGTCCCGAGCATTCATCCTGGAGTCACGTAAGTGATGATTTACTTTTTTTTTAGTGTATATGGGTTATCCTTTATCTTACTGTCTTGATTCTGTTACCTTGTCTCATGTTACAATTAACTTGTACCATATATATATTGATTTGTTCGTCTCTTGTCAAATCAGGTGTGATGGCTGTCAGATGTTTCCGATTAATGGGCCTAGATTCAAATGCAGAAACTGTGATGATTTTGACTTTTGTGAAACATGTTTTAAAACCAGGAAGCATAACACCCGACATACTTTTGGCAGAATAAATGAACCAGGTGAGTTTTGCAATCCCAAGTGTTTCTTAGATTAATGTAAAATGCATTTAAGTTGTTTTTAGAAAAATGGTTTTAAATTTTGACTCCTTCATATGATGAAATTAGTGTTCAGACTGACCCCCTAGACAACAAAACATTTATAGCACTGCTACCATTGTATGTGATAGGCTACAACGAAACATTAACCCCTAAGCCTTTTTTATAGTGTTAAAAAGTTTAAAAAAATATCTATGTGACAGTAACTCTGCCTGTCAGAATGGCATTTTTACCTACACCAAGAGTAAGATGTGTAATTTTCTAATCCTCCTGCCTTTTGCTGTCAGCCTAGATGTAGATGAATGGATTCCTCATGGTGCCAGGGGCTGTTGGAAATACCTAAGATGCCTTCTTATGCCTCGGTTGTTCTTTTTGCCTGTCAGTGTGTGGTGGCTGGTGCCTCATTTCCTCTGTGATGTGGAGGCTCCAGAGGAGTATGGTGGGAAAGGGAAGCCTTTTAAAAGACTCATAATCAGACTTTTATTTTTCAAGGGCAAGAACAGGTACAGCCACTTTAGCTCCAAAAGCTTTGGGCTTTGCATTATTATGCAAAACTTACCTGACATTTCCTTTTATTTCTTTTCCATCCACCTGCCTAAAAATTAATCTTATCCCTAATATTTGCAAGGTGATGCTGACTTCCAGCCTAAATTTCTTTGTATTTACACATTAACGGTCTAATTGTTTTGGAAAATGAATAAAACTGATTCCCCCTAGAGATCGTGAACATGGATTGCCTGTGTATGATGGCTTGTCTAAAGGGCAAGAAAGGCATTCCTTTAATAAGTCAGTTGATATGGTTGTGAAACTAGTATGGTGTGAATCTGTAATCCTTCTCCTTGTCCTGTATAGGGCAGGGGAGTTACAATATTCTTTTAGTCAAGATTTGTAAATGCCACAAAATCAGTGAAGGGAAGTGGAAGGGGGTTTTTTGCAGGGAGGAAATCTGCATCTCACTAAACCACCTCCTTCTGGAACAAGATTTGAATTTTCCAGTGTTCCAGCTTACCTATTTCTATTCTTTGGCAGGGCATTTTTGTTGAGGTTTGGTTGCATATTTTTCATATGTTATAGTGGCGCAAAAATTTCATGTACTGTGGGCCTGTATTTTGAATTATGCGTCATCATAAATTCTGATCTGTATTTTAAAGGGAAGGACCTTTTCAAGTAGCTATCTAGTCAAGAACCTGTAAAATTGAAACTCCTTTAAAAAAAGGAGCTACGCCCTTTAAGCATGTGTGTTACATACTAGTACATAGTATCACCATACTGATGTGACATGCTTCTGTGCTCTACATGTAGACTACATACCCAAAATGTTTGATTTGTTATATTTCCTTTCACCCTGCTTATGGGTTTCATAGAAGCAATTTTCTTTGAGAGGTGCATGCCTAATGTGTCACTTAACCATGCAGGTCAGTCTCCCGTGTTCAGTGGGCGTTCTGGAAAGCAGCTGAAGAGACGGCACAGTAGCCAGCGGGGAATGTTACTGGATGATTGGTCGAGGATAGTCAAGAATTTAAATGTCTCATCCTCTGTGAATCAGGCTTCACGTCTTATTGATGGTAGTGAGCAGTGCTGGCAGTCTTCTGGTTCACAAGGAAAGGTAACTTTAAGCCCTAAATGCTTTATTCTGGCATACTTCATGCTTAAGAGGATCTCCCCAGAGCCTTCCCTTCTCCAGGCTGAATAACCCCAACTCTCTGTCTTTGCAGGAAAAGTGGTCCATCTCTCTGGTTGCCTTTGTGGCCCTCTTCCGACCTACTCTACCAGGTCCTTGAGGTTTTTTTTGTGAGACCTCCAGATGGGGTCTCACAAGAGCAGAGTAGAGGGGAAGAATCCCCTTCATTGACTTGCTGGTCAGTGCTCTTTTGATGCAGCCCTGGATGCAGTTAGCTTTCTGGACTGTGAGTGCACACTGGTAACCCATGTCCAGCTGTTCATCCACTAGAATCCCCAGCTCTCTTTCTGCGGGGCTGCTCTCCAGCCTCTCATCCCCCAGTTTGTAAGTGTAAGCAGGATTACCCCAGATGGAGAGTGCCACACTTGCCCTAGTTAAATTTCATACTGTTGGTGATTACTGAACTCTCTATTCTATCAAGGCCTCTGTGTCTTGGAGGGAGTCAACAGCTTCGCCTGGTTTAGTGTCATTGGCAAAGCTGCTTAATGTACATTTGACTCCTGCATCCAGATAATTTATAGAAGACATTGTTCCTTAGTTTATGGTTTACCAGTTTTAGTGGCCTGCAGCAGTGCTTTGTGACCAGCCTAGACACCAGGATTTGCAGCTGGACATCTGTCCAGTGTGTTTTGATACTCTCTTGGTGGCCATGCTGGGAATATCCCCAGGTACTCTTCCTCCAGGTTTTCTACAGACTGTAACCTAAGACTTATGTCCCATTTTTAACCTCCACTGGTACTGTGCTTTCTGTGTTGTCAATGGTCTTGGTCTTGGCTGAAATAAATTGTTTGCTACAACTGTTTCTCTTGTAATTGGATGTAGGACAAGCAAGAAGTTCCCAAGGTCATTTCCCTTTGGCCAGTTTCCATATATTGCAGCTGCTCTGTACCATTCAGAAATGTTTCGTATTTTTTTCAAAAGAATATATCTCACTTATATATTCATTTTAACCATATGGTGGTCATAAGAATAACTATCTAAAAAAGAAATTCTGTGTTTCCACTAGCACTGGATTCGCTTGGAGATTTTTCCAGATGTTCTCGTTCACAGGCTAAAGATGATAGTGGACCCTGCAGACAGCAGCTACATGCCCTCTTTAGTTGTAGTTTCAGGTATGTCTGTGTTCTCTGAGAAGTCAAAAAAATTTATTTTTGCACTCAACAGTAGGTATTTATCTGGTTTCTGTAAACATAGTCATTTGTTTAACATGCACAGTGCCTGTTGGTGAAGCAAACGCCGTATCCTAAAATGTTTTTCATTCCGTGTTTTGTTTTCTAGGGGGTAATTCCCTAAATAACCTTATAGAGCTAAAGACAATCAATATAAATCCTACGGACACCACAGTGCCTCTACTCAGTGATTGTACTGAAGTAAGTAAAGTTCGTGTGAGAATTACTCGTGTGCAACAGAAAAATATTATGCTGCAAGAGATGGATGAAAAGCATTGTTGTTATCATTAAAGCATGGTATTTTAATTTTCCTCTAACTCAGCAGTATTTCTGGCAAGTTAGTAAAGATAATTATTCTAAAAAGTTTTACCACAATCACAATGTAATGCTATAATAGACTTAGATATTTTAGGGGGTTTTATGTAAATCAGTATACCTGAACCAGTAAGACATTCCAATAAACTTAAATTTTGCAGATAATTTTGGATAGCAGTTATGATCTTTTCCAGCAACAGCAAGGAGAAATGCATAATGAATTCTATGAGACTGGGAGTGAAATCTTTCTCATATGAATGAGGCCATATGCTAATGATAAAACATGAATTATTTAGAGCTGAAATGACAAGTATTTAAAGTGACAGATTCATTTTGTTAAAGTGAAAAAGTCAAGCAAAAGTTCTAATTCTTTTCTATGTTTTATGAAGTTACATAGAACCTAAAAGATGTCAATAGAGCATTTGTCTTCTTAGTACCACAGATATATTGAAATTGCAATCAAGCAGTGCAGAAGCTCTGGGATTGATTGCAAGATACATGGCCTCAGCATACTGGGCCGTATACGTGCCGAGGATGAAGATTTGGCTGCAGTCCCTTTCCTGGCTTCTGATAATGAAGAAGAGGATGATGATAAAGCTAACACTGGGAGGTAGGTAACTGCAGTGGTGAAGGCAGGGGGAAATGATAAAGATTCTTAGTATTTATATATTCTTTTAACTCTGGAGATGACTGTAGGAAGAACACCTTAATTAGGTTGAATGATAGTAAAGAGAAATCAGTATCTTAGTTTACTGGAATTGTAAGTAGATCTTTGTCAGTAAGTTCTCTGAGATGATCACACTGGTGAGGTGTAATATTTTGTATGACTCGTCCCCTTTTGCAGTATACTTGGGGTTGGAAACTGAGCTAAAAACTTCATGTACTTATATTTGATATGTGGCATGTGTGCATTTACCGCTGCTCAGCAAAACTCTCTGGTTTTTTGTTGGTTTTTTTGGGTTTTTTTTAACTGTGGTAGTGTAGTTTGAGTTCTGAAGCTGTTCCAAACTGTAAAAATCAGTACATACATTAAAAAGGTGCCTATGCTACAGCATGCTGTTTGCTAGACTGACTGTTTTCTTTTCTCAATATGTTCAGTCTTGTTAGAAAGAAGGCAGCTGGGCTCGAATCAGCAGCTACAATAAGAACCAAAGTTTTTGTTTGGGGACTGAATGACAAAGACCAATTGGGAGGGCTAAAAGGTTCCAAGGTATGTTGTTTTCCTACTTAAGTACAAAAGAGAAACAGCGAAAAATAAAATGTACGAGTCACACAACTTAAAATTAATTCAGACTTAATTAGAATTTTATAGTTTATTCCTGAAAGCTACAAAGAGTAGGATTAAAATTTTTTTAATTAGTTTTTGTCTTTTGCCTGACGTGTATTAATTGGCATGTGGGAAGCATCTGAAAGTACCCGTTAGATTAACTGGTTTATCACTTAAGAGCTCTTCTTTTTAGAGTGTAAAACATTAAAGTGTATTGTAATGATTTTTATTTCCTGTCTGCTCTAGATAAAAGTCCCTTCCTTTTCTGAAACCCTGTCTGCCTTGAATGTTGTACAAGTGGCTGGAGGATCCAAAAGCCTTTTTGCAGGTAAACATAAGTTTAAAATAAATATAATTATTTAAGGGCAGAAAGATTTTGAGTTGTGAAACACTAATGGTGTTTCAAACCGTTTTCTTCGTTTTAGTGACTGTAGAGGGTAAAGTGTATGCCTGTGGAGAAGCCACAAATGGAAGGCTGGGTTTAGGAATATCTAGTGGAACTGTGCCTATTCCCCGCCAGATTACAGCTCTCAGCAACTATGTGGTAAAGAAGGTGGCTGTTCACTCAGGTACTGACTGTTGCTATCCTTATATACATAAACGTAACATATTAAGCCTGAAAATAGTTGCTTTGCAATTTTCTTGGGTGCTGTGATGCCCTAGCATATCAGATTCTTTTTTTAAAATAAATACAGGTTATTGAATTCTGTCTGTTGTATACGATGTTAGATTAAATCTAATGGTTCTGTTATTAAAATCTGTGAATTTAGACCATACAAGTTTTCTTATCTGCTGGAAGTTAACTTTGGTACCTTTGGTGTTTCTAAATGGTGGGTTTGTTTTTCTCATTATTTTTTCTTGCACCTCTGAAAATAAAAAATTGAGTGATTATTGGTTTTGTTTTTGGTTTGTTTTTTTTTTGTGTGCCAGAAGACCTACTGTCACAGAAGTTTTTTATTTTAAATTAAATCACATAAAAGCTCCAAAGAAAATTATGTCTATGGGGCTGAAGGGCTCGTACAGTTGCATCGTAGAAGTACAGCAATGTCAAATTGTTGCTAGACCTGCTGCCTGCTTGAAAGCTCAAAAATGTAAATTTATGTTTACAATTTTAGGTGGCCGGCATGCTATGGCATTAACTGTTGATGGAAAGGTATTTTCGTGGGGTGAAGGAGATGATGGAAAACTTGGTCACTTCAGTCGAATGTAAGAATACCAAATTTGTCTGTATTTCGGTAAAAGATTTGTGTTGAATGTTACAACACAGCTGACCACCACTACTGACAACAACAGTTTTTTTGATACAGTAGGAATAAAAAAATGTGTTGTAAGAAGATGTTTTTTTCCACAGTATATGCCAATTTATGGTGCAGCATTTGTGGCAAAAGGAGGCATTCAATATAACACTTGGAAAGATACCTAGTGGATAAAGTCTTGGCTAGTATTTTCAAATATTACTGGTGAAATTCCGTACTTTTGGACATACAGTTTTTGGTTACTTTTATGAGGTATGGTTTTCAGAGGTGCCTTGAGGAGTAAAACCATAGCAATTTTACATTCCTGAGCTGTGACAGTTCATAATTTAAGCTTGTCATTTTATAGCCCTTTTCTTTAGACTTCAGTTCACAGATTTATTAGCCAGAAATAAACTTCTTACACTTTTCAGTAATGCATAGTTTGATCTTCTGCTGGACAGCTTTGAGAAAAATCTGAATTTTCTCAGATTTTCCTTTGTATTTACCCACAGAACAATACTTTGAAAGAAAAAACCCCTGATAAACAAAGCCCATGGGTAAACATTTTTGTCATTCTGATATATTTTGAGGACCTGCCCATAATACATAAAAAATTAATTCAGATGGTTAATATATTACAACAAATAAATGTTCATAAGGCTACGTCAGGCTAATGAAAAGGGAAGTCCAGATGAGAGCAGTATTACTGTTTGTGTTCAACTGCCTCCTGTTTTATGTAATTTTATTAAAAGTGAGATTTGGAACTCTTGGGCATTTCATAGCAGCACTATTTCCAGAGGCCATGCATAATTTTATGGAATCTTAATAGTGGTTCTGGTACAGTCAATATTAGAAAATCTTGAGATGAATTTCTTTTTGGAATTAAGAGAACATTGTAACCACATGAAGAATAAATGTTTCTAGTAGTCAGATAGAAGCCTAACAGTAAATTCCAGTTCTGATTTCTCTGTGGTGAAGAGCAAAGTTGGAATGGGAGTGTCATCTCTTTTAATCCTGTCTGTCCACTGCTAATAAACCACTCAGCTTTGGGCAGTGACAGGAAATTGGTTTTCATTTTTTTTATGCACTGTTTAATTGATTCATTGCATTGACATTTTGAATTTCTCACCTAAGTTTTGCAGCATATACATAAAATATTCTTTAAATAAACTTTGAAGTACATTAAAATAGTGTAAACTTTGGATTTATGGTGCTGCTAAAGAGTACGTCTTGGAATCAGTGTTGCATCTTACTTTATCTTGAGATTACTGTTAGTTACTGCACAATTTGTATTGCAACAGTTGGAGTATTTGTGTGGCTATTTTATGATGAACACAATGGATTTGTTGTTCATTTTCTCTAGGAATTGTGATAAACCCAGGCTGATAGAAGCATTGAAAACCAAACGCATCCGTGATATTGCCTGTGGCAGTTCCCACAGTGCTGCTATTACCTCTAGTGGTGAACTGTATACGTGGGGTCTTGGAGAATATGGAAGACTAGGACATGGAGATAATACCACACAGCTGAAGCCTAAGATGGTAAAATCAATGTTTCTTGTTTCTGATGAAATGCAAATGCGTTTTAACAAAAGAGAGCAGCATAAAGCTAAAGTAACAAAAACCATGAAGGCAGTATGTTTTGGAGTGATGTAAGTTAGGTTTTGGTACACATACCTCTGGTGAAAGTAAAGCTATTTCAGAATGGCCAAAATGATCCAGTCTCTTTCTTTGGAAGTGATGTAAAATGGCTAGTGTTGCTTTCAGCATTCATGTCCTGCATCTACTTTGATACATAGCTGGAAGCTACGATGTAGCAACGTTGGATTCTGAGCATGGCTGGAGAGTTCTTTGCTCAGGCTGGGCACAATGACCAAGATGAGTCATAAGACCTTGGAAATGTTTGTAAGGTTTTAAAACATAATTTCTTTGAAAACTTCTTACTCCATCTGTTTTGTAGGTTAAAGTGCTCCTTGGCCACCGAGTCATTCAGGTTGCATGTGGAAGCAGAGATGCTCAGACTCTTGCTTTGACAGATGAAGGTGGGAGTATATTGTTTCAGAAACCTTTTAAGCACATAGGAGTACTGTGATCATTGTTTGACCTGCAATTTGATGTTTGTTAGGTTTGGTGTTTTCTTGGGGTGATGGTGATTTTGGAAAACTGGGCCGAGGAGGAAGTGAAGGATGCAACATTCCTCAGAACATTGAAAGACTGAATGGCCAAGGCGTTTGTCAGATTGAATGTGGTGCACAGTTCTCGTTGGCACTGACCAAGTCAGGAGTGGTATGGACATGGTATGTTACATTTGCCAGGAAGTATTAACGGAGCACTTGCTAACTGTGTGCCGTATTTAGTGCTATTCGACTGTCTGTGCGTTTTCTGCGTGCTTTGTCTTTTAAACTGGTAGCTCTTCCAGATGAGCTGCATCCATTCCATTATTCTAACACTGTGTCTTGTAGCATGATTCCTTGTTTGTTGTACTCTGTTAGAATGCCTGGCTCCTATGGAATTAGTGGAGGAAAGAGAAGATTATTCCCTCTTTTGGGCGCCATGAAACATTAAAAGAATGTTCATTCAAGACATTGGAGTGAGGAAAAAAAGGACCTGAGAACCATAGCTTGGACTATGTAGCCTACAGATAAAGCAGAGACTTGAGAGAGTAAGGATGCAGGAGATTAAGGGAGTAAGCTGAAGTTCAGAGCAGATGGGAAGAACTTCCTTGGGGATGCAGGAACACAACAACAGCTTGTTGCTGCTCAGAAGGCCACTGAGTTGTCAGTAATGGTGCCTTGGAGCAAGAATTGGTATGAGATGATCCCCGAGAGTTACTCAGATATGGTTTTATTTTTCTTCTATTTGCCTGCTTGCTTCTGCTTTGTTTTGAACACAAATCTGGCTTTTTGAATTTATAAACCTTTCTGTAAAATGTGAGAGCTTGCTGCATGGCAGGTCAACTTCAGAGCACTAACCAGATCAAGGTCTTATCCCATCCTTGTGTAATAAGACTGTGACCTGTTTGATGTATATCAAAGCTAAGTAGGCTTAAACCAGTCATTTTTGTTGCGTTGTCAGCAGTTGCTGAATAATATGAAGAGAAATCCACAAAACTTTCATTTTTATAGGTTACGACTATTGTTAAAGGGGAGAAAAATTTTTAACAGATGTTGTTTTTCAGAGTGGCCCTTGGAAACTGTATTTCTTTCTTGATCTCCCTCCTCTTTTTTTTTTTGTAGTGACAAAAGGAGCAAGAGGAAAGGGAATTTGACAGTCCTTTTTTTTTTCAGCAACTCATCCCGAAATTCTTGTTTATTCCTTCCTTGCCCTAGTTTTTCTTAACACTCTTATGTCTAGTCAAAAATCTACAGCTATTTCATGACATTACAAGTCTACAAGGAGATTTTTTTGGATCTGTTTCATCTGGGGATGGCTGAGTTGCTTCTAAACTTTTATTCTTCTTAGATTTGTAATGGTTTGAGGAAAAAAATCATGACTTCTGGGTTATAACTTTAGGTAGATAACAGTACTCTATATCATGTTTCTCTCCAGCATAATGTAACCTTTCTTGAGAAAAACTGGTGGTGAGCAAAAGAACTGAGTGAGTGGTTACTAAAAACATACTGGAAGAAGTATCAGGGTTTTTTCCTTCTTTACTGATATTCTTGGTAGAGGCATTTTAAGGTGTTTACATTACTCTTGTGTATGCTATTTTTTTAGTGCAGTTTGTGTATAACAATTTTGGAAGAATTTGAATTATGGAGACTTGAGAATCTATATTGAGGCATCCAACAATGTGAAAAAACTCAATTCTGAAAACATTTTTAGTTCCCTGTGTATTTTTTTCATGGGAGCAGACTTGTTAAAGGTTCTGTTGTTGTTAGGTTTATCCTCAGTAGTATAAATCTGCCCAAGTCTTATCAAAACATGTGAATTTTGTAAGTGTTTATAATTGCAGTGTTTCTGCAGCAGAGGAAATTAAAAATACCAGTTGCTTTGCATTCAAAAAATAGTCATAATCATGCTCTTCTGTATTGAGGTGAGAAGATACGGCGTAATAGAACTGCAGTTATCCTCATTCTTACGCTCTTTGTAATTCAGTTTTGAAGCATTGGCTAGTTGGTGTGTATGTTTCAGGCAGTGATAAATGAAGTGTATTTGGTTGGGAAGCTGCGTTGAAGAGGAATGTGTGAACAGTACAGTTGTTTTGAATGTTACATTTACTGTCTGTTGCAGGGGTAAGGGTGACTACTTCAGGCTAGGCCATGGCACAGACGTGCATGTACGAAAGCCACAGGTTGTGGAAGGACTGAGGGGTAAAAAGATTGTGCATGTGGCTGTGGGAGCACTCCACTGTCTGGCAGTGACTGACACGGGACAGGTATGTTGTGCATCACTCTCCTTTCCCCTTTTCCCTTGATGCAGAAAGAAATCCTGTTTCTTGCTCTGGAAATGCAGCAGCAGTCATAGTATTCTGGACAGATTTTACAGTGTTACCATAATATGTTTCAGCTCTCCAATGTAATTACTAAGCAATTAATTCTTCTAACTTGCCGTTCACTGTGAACATTAAGTGTTTTATGAATCAACTAATCAATTATGATTTGGCAATAATTATGAATCATCTGATAAAGTGCTGCTTTGATTGTTTTTTTTTTTCTTTTAATGTATGATAATGCCTGCATTATTTAATGGAGCAGGGGAATGTCATGACAACAGATTGTCTGAAGTGTCCTAGATTACTAGCACAAATCACTAACATTCTTTTTAGGAATTTTTAAGAAAGCATTTAAATGAGATAAGCAGTGAAGCTAAGTAATAAGTGGAAATTTTTCCTGGCAGGTTTATGCTTGGGGTGACAATGACCATGGGCAACAAGGCAATGGAACTACTACAGTCAATAGAAAACCCACTCTTGTACAGGGCTTAGAAGGCCAGAAAATCACTCGGGTTGCTTGTGGCTCTTCCCACAGTGTAGCATGGACAACGGTGGATGTAGCTACACCATCTGTTCATGAACCAGTCCTTTTCCAGACAGCGAGGGACCCTTTAGGTGCTTCTTATCTTGGTTGGTATTTGTTGCCTTACATTGTTTTTCCTTTACTGCCATTGGAGTGTTTGTTTTGTGTGTGGTTTAATAGGTGATAGAAGAGTGCAAAAGAAAATGGTTTAAAAAAAAAAAATCACAAAACAACAAAATACATCTCTGAAAAAAAAACCCAACCAAACCTCTTCATGAAAGTGGAACTTTGAAATTAAGATGCAACATTGCTTTTTCCAACACCCCAAGAACTTTCTCTTATGGAGGTAATGATAGATGAATGATATACTAGTATTAAACTTCTTACACATTACCTGTTGTTTGTAAGGTAAGTGACTTAAGAACTAGGGAATCAAAACAGCAGTGTTTTGTGTTGAATATAAAAGCATCAAACATCTTGCTAATAAAGCTTTTTCATGACCAAGGCAATGTGTACCTAATAAATATTCGTTATTTCAGAATATTTGTGTAAGTAAAACTTGTTTTAGGTGCTGATCACTAAAATATTTCTATCTGTATTACCTAATTCTCATAAGCAAGTAACAAGATCAAATACTGTTTTATGAAAGCCCTTGTTGGAAAGCCTCAGTATTAACTTAACTTTAATTTGTAACTGTAGGCACTGCAGTTTAAGAATCTACTGTAGAGTGAGTTTCACAGTCATCTCTTCTATTTAACAAGAAATTAGGTAAATCATTTCCTTTTATGTATTATACCATTAAAAAATGCTTACCTTCTCTTTCCCCCCGCCTCTTTTTAGGTGTTCCTTCAGATGCAGATTCTTCTGCTGCCAGTAACAAAATCAGTGGGGCAAACAGTTCCAAGCCAAATCGCCCTTCCCTTGCGAAGATTCTCCTGTCGCTTGATGGGAATGTTGCCAAACAGCAGGCACTGTCTCATATACTGATCGCATTGCAAATCATGTATGCCAGGTAGGCTTGGAAACATTCTTGTCTGTTGCAGAGCAAAAGATGACATAGCTTACCATCTATTAGGGACTCTTGAGTCAGGTCTAAATTGTGTAACAAGTTTGGACTCCTCGGGATGGGCCTACGCTTCGTTTAAATTTTCTTTTGATGTCGATGTTAGCTTTATGTTGTTATGTTTACAAAAGTTTCCATTGCCTGGGGAAAAAATTGTTCATTTAGAAATGCTCAAGTAAATAATGTAGAAGCAGTGTAAGTAGATCATGATGGATGATATGGAGGAAGCAGTAGAGGGCAGAGTTGGAAAGAACAATAACACTTTGCAGTGCTGTCGTTGTTAGTAGAGAACAGAGTATTTGTGCTAAAATTTGTAAAGAGAAACTCACGTTAACTATTGAAGCATCAGGCCCAAAGGAGAATAACAATGAACTACCCTCTAAATTCTAGAGCTTGGAAACCTTACCTTATTTTATTAAGACAAGTTAATATCATTTTTTAAGTTCAACAAGGGAGTATAATTAGGTTTATGTTAATCCATCCTGAATTATTTCAGGGATGCAGTTGTTGGAGCATTGATGCCTGCAAGTATGATTGCACCAGTAGAATGTCCCTCTTCATCACCAGCCCCCCCGTCAGATGCTACTTCTGCAGGAAGCCCTGCAAATGGAGATGAGTGTGTGTTTGTAGGAGATATCGAGGAGAGGCTGAGCCCAAACCCCTGGCAGGACAGGAGAGGGGAGGTAAAGTGTCATATTATTTTTCTTTTTCATCAGTTTTGAACTGTACAGCTGACAAATATCTCAATTAGTCTGATAGTAGCAGCGAATAAAAAATTCCTTCATTCTCTAATTTTAGGACTGGGTTCTCTGCACATGTCAGATTTGAAAAAACTAAAATTTTAGTGTGAAATCAGTTTAGAACTTTCAGAAAGCATTATGTCATTTAAATGCAATTGTGATGATTTCTAGTAATACTTTAGAGATACTGAATTCATTTTAAAGGAGTGATATTAAAAAGTCAAGAATAGCAGAATATTTGGCCATTATTTAATGAAATTTAGTAGTAAACTTAGATCAACTGATGTAGTCATGAGACCCTGAATAAAATTCTGTGTTGATTCCCAACTGCTAACAAAAGCAGAAAAAAGAAAAGGCTTGCTACTGAAGAGGTCTTTTGCCTTTATAAACTGTGGACTTGATATTTATTGTTAGGGCTTGCCTTCTACTTTGTAGACTTTTCTGCAGGCACTGGTGTTTTATTGTATGTTTTTGTAGTAGCTGGCATTGAGGGGAGTGTTGGCTGTTTTACCCACACTAGGAACATAAAATAGAAGCTGAAATTACAGGCAATGAATCTGTTGGTTTTGAACTTATGGCTGTTTTTAAATTGCTGCTGTCTTCGAACTCCAGCCCTTCTAATAAATAGTTAAACTCTTAAAGGTTTTACAGTGTCTTGTTGAAGATTTAATTAGGTATTATTTGTTCTGGCTAGGTTGTTCCTTCAGAAGATGCTGTGACACCGTCTGCTGTAACTCCCTCAGCTGCTGCTGCCTCTTCCCGTCCTTTCATTCCAGTGACAGATGACCCTGGAGCTGCCAGTATTATTGCAGAAACCATGACAAAAACCAAAGAAGTAATGTTGTCTATGGTCTTCTTAAAACTTAAGTCCTTACCATGCTTTTATATAGCAGTTTTCCTGGTTTTTGTGCTTTGAAAGTTATTCTGTGAATGGCTGCATTTTAAAAATTGGTTCAAAGACAGAGGGATGTTTATTGTTTGTTTTGTAGGATGTAGAAAGTCAGAGTAAGGTATCTGGCCCAGAACCGCAGTACTTGGATGAGTTTACAAGTCTCCTGGTACCAGATGACACGCGAGTCATGGTTGACCTGCTAAAGCTTGCGGTATCCAACCGAGCAGGCGAAAAGGGAAGAGATGTTCTATCAGCTGTGCTGTCTGGCATGGGCACAGCTTACCCACAGGTCAGGTCTTGTTTCTTTTGCATTTTAACTATGTTCTTTTTATTACTAGCTTGCTGGAATACTTTCTTGTATTGGAACTGCAGTTCAGCATCCTGAGAAACTTATTACGCATGGAAATTTGAGTTGAACTTAAATGCATGTGAGCTTTAACCATTTTAATGGAAATATTATGTGAATATATGCATGTGCTATAGATGTCAGTAACAGACTAATTCCTCAATTTTTCATGCTGCAATTGGACATTAAGGTAGAATGTATTTGTGTATTGACCAAGTGTCGGTGGTTATTGGAATGAAGCTGAATTAACCAAGCTCTATTTCCTTGATCTATAGAATGTTAGCTTAAAAACTTCCATGATGGGGTTTTTTTGCATCTGAGTTTATTTTTCAAAATGATGCAGTCATTATTGCTAGCTAAAAATGCTGTTAATATATTGTATTCTTAACGATACAATAATTCTTCTGAACTATTAAGATTTACATTTAATGCATTGAAGTTTCTAACTTTTTACAAACTATCCATGGATATGGGGTCTTTTGGCACAGTTTACAGAACGTGACAAATCATAAATTATTTATGGAATATCTGTGTACAGTAATGAACTGAAAGCTGTTTAATATTTCTTGTAGCTTTACCTTTCAAATAGTAGTTTTCCTAATGAATAACAAGACATTTCTTTTAAGATTTCTAAAGCTGTTACTCCCCCTGCCCAATTTGCAATGATTAGCTGTGTATGTTTGTTTGGCTTGAGTTTTCCTAGTCAAATTAGGTGTGTGCTATATGTGCACTTATACATTAATTCTGGTTTTTTTTAGCATTAGTAGTGAGTAGCTGAACAACTTTCGGTTTGTGTGGGGTTTTTGTGCTTTGGAGCCAGAATGTTTATTAGAAACTCTTTTAAAATTAGTACTTTTGGCATTTTGTCCTGAACAGTGTTTTGCAGTATTACATACTGGTTAAATATTTATACCTTTCTATGCTAGTGTATGCTCTATAGCTTAGATTTAATAGTTTGCTTTTTCTGTTAGGGAAAACAATTATTTGTGTTGTCATTTACTTAATGAAAAATGAAGTTTTTTGGCTTTTAGTTTTAGTAGTTTTTCTAGCTCTAACACTACCAAAAAGAGTATTTTTGAGTTAATATGATGGGTTTATGAATCAGATTTCCGAAAACAAGTTATTTATTTTAAATTTGGGAAGAATGGTAATTTACTTAGTTTTCTTGGACTAATCAAACATACAGTTTGCAAAGTGTGTATTTTTCTTTTCTTAGGTTGCTGATATGTTGTTGGAGCTTTGTGTTACTGAACTAGAAGATGTAGCAACTGATTCACAAAGTGGTCGCCTCTCTTCACAACCAGTTGTGGTAGAGAGCAGCCATCCATATACTGATGATACATCTTCTAGTGGCACAGTTAAAATACCAGGTACAGAATTCTTAGGGTCATGTTGGTAAGATTCAATTATTTTTAAGCCTGCCTGCATTAAATTGTTCCTTAACTTACTAAAATATATATTGAACTTTTAAAGCCATATTATGTGTCCTGTTGCTATAGAAGAGTATTTCTTGAAGCTGATTTCTTACATGCTGATGAAAATCTCTGTTCTAGACAGCTTGCATTTCTGGGTTCACTGGGTGTGATTCCAGTTGCATATCATTGCTGTTTTCCATTCAGTTATGGAGCTAAGAAGGACTGAGTCTTTCTCAGGTTTAGTACTTGAACACTCATCTTCTAGTCTTGAGCAAGGAAAATACTTCTTTGTTTTAATGCTTCATTAGTGCTTCCTTCAGTAAGTTACCTAGTACTTACCAAAAGTTACAGACAACAAAGAGCTATTTGCCTTAACTGTAAATAGGCATTTTTTGTCTTTTGCAACTTTAGTTTTGAATGTTCTGGTATGGTCTTTTGTCTGCTAGCACCTACTCACATGAGCTTGCTGTAATTTAAGCCTTGCAATGAGAAGAAA
This sequence comes from Eulacestoma nigropectus, assembly GCA_013397775.1. NCBI lineage: Eukaryota > Metazoa > Chordata > Aves > Passeriformes > Eulacestoma > Eulacestoma nigropectus. The sequence goes on from VZTE01003578.1 coordinate 135,171, forward strand.
TTATGGACAAATAATGTCATTAAATCAAAAGAAGTTATTTTTATTAATGAGTGGTATTGGCTTCCAAACAACTGTGTTTGATGTCGTGGATTTCTAAAATACTGCATTTGTCTGCAGTATTGATTGCTCTGTAGAAGTGTGTGAACTCTTTGTTGCTGTTCAGGTGCTGAGGGACTGAGGGTAGAGTTTGACCGCCAGTGTTCTACAGAGCGGCGTCACGATCCACTGACTATAATGGATGGCGTCAACAGGATTGTGTCCGTCCGATCAGGTTCGGAGAAATGCTGCTTTTCAAAAGTGTCTTGTGTGATTTACTCTTAAATGCTGAATGAAATGTACCACTGCCTCTGACTGACTTCTTGCTAGGGATATGCCAGTAAAAGAGAGGAAAACCTGTGTTAATTGATACTGTCTTTTAAACTAAGAAGTTTGTAGGATCTAGACTCAAAAGATTGATCTTGTGTCTTTGCATATAGGGAATCTCTGGGAAGTGAATGTTAGGTTGTCCAGTTCTTCCAAAGAGCGGATAGAGTGTAAAATTCAGTGTTTAGCACCCCTGCCAACATGTATGAATTTTTATATAATCAAAGTGTATTTTAACAAATTGGAAAAGGATACTTACTTTGCTAGCTTTTTCCTTTTCAGGTAGCACTTAAGAGAAATTTCAGCTTTCATACAGTCAAGACAAATGCTCTTCTGCTGTCAAATGTCCAAAACAATAGCTTGGTGCTCTTCCTTTCTGTTTCCTGCTATGGCCTTTGTATGTGACACTACATTAATTCTTCACATCTTTAATCTTGATATCTCTGATTCAATTTTTAAGCAGTATTAATTTGTAGTAGGTTTTTGAGGAATATTTTTAATCTCATCAAATTTTATGTTGAACTTACCCATACACTACATCATGTGCAAGGGTCTCAGTAGTTACTGCCTGTCCACTCATAATGTGGGCTTTTAATGTTGACCCATTTTTCCCCAAACTTGTTTCATTACTGAGATATTTCTGGTTGGTTCCTGGTTGGAAACTGTAAAGCTTAATTTAATGTATGGGTTATTAAATCTTTTTGTAATATGAAAGCTAATTTGAAAATCTGACAATGGATTTTAGTAAGCTCTCATAGTAGCCTCCTGAATGCGGTACTAAAAATACTACGGCTATCTGCTAGCAGTGCTAATTGAACTTTTTAAGACTTAATATAACTTCTTTACATTTATGTTCATGTGCTTTACATAGCTTTTTTTCTTGAATGCCTTTGTGTGATGTTTCATATTTAACCTAAATTGCTATTGATGAGTGGCTAGCATATTAGCTCACCCAGTAGAGCTGAATATGTTTGTCTTGCCTACTGTAACAGGTCGTGAGTGGTCAGACTGGTCTAGTGAATTGCGAATTCCAGGGGATGAGTTAAAGTGGAAGTTCATCAGTGATGGGTCTGTGAATGGATGGGGATGGCGATTCACAGTTTACCCTATCATGCCAGCTGCAGGTATGGTATTACATACATAATTTACAGGAGGGTAAGAGTAGGTTTGATTGTTAGCTTTTTACACTGTACTTATTGCATGGTATTTACATGCCAAAGTTCAATAGTTCATTTACATTTATACTATGAAAACATTTTCATTCATACTTAGGAAACATTTTCAACTAAGTCCTGAGAGGTGCACTTGTATACAGAGAACAGAGAAAAATATTTTGTAATCACTCTAAGTTTGCCTCTTCACCAGTGAAGAGGATATTTCTGGGACACAAGTCATCTGAAATGCCCTTATTTTTTAAAACGCATCTGTTTTAAAATTACTTGAATTAAGTAATGAAAGTGCATCTTTCTTCCAGTCTCTTCAAAGGGAAGTAGAATAGATAACTCAGATGCAGACTAGCACTCTAGAGTGCTGTGTTTTGCCTATGTTCTGTTCGTATTTCAGTCCGAAGACAAACCTTCCCCATCTCTTTTTTTTTTGTTGTTGTTGCTTTTTGTTTCTTGCAGGCCCTAAAGACCTCCTCTCAGATCGCTGCATTCTTTCATGTCCCTCAATGGATTTGGTTACGTGTTTGTTGGATTTTCGCTTAAATTTTGCTTCTAACAGGAGCATAGTTCCTCGCTTGGCAGCTTCTCTTGCAGCTTGTGCTCAACTGAGTGCCTTAGGTGGGTATAGTCTTAAAATTAGGTCTGTTTTCTTTTGAAGTTACGATGATTGTTTTAAGTAATTACATTCTTTGTGTGCTTATTTTCCTTAGCTGCTGGCCACAGAATGTGGGCTTTGCAGAGACTACGGAAACTGCTCACCACGGAGTTTGGCCAGTCCATTAACATCAACCGGATCCTAGGGGATAATGAGGGAGAAACACGGGCTTTGGTAAGAAGGCAGTGATGCTCCCCTTCACATTTTTCACATTAAGAATAAAGTGCTAGCCCTGATACACAACTTTTTTGTGTTAGTGGCAAAATAGGAAACGGGTAAAAGAATAGTCTTCTTGCACAGATCTGCAAGTCTGTAAAGGTACTCCAGTTTAGAATAAAAAAATGGCTAATTCCAAGACTGAATAGATGTGCTTTTGGAATTGCCAAAAAGTGGTAGAAATAATTTTGTTTTAAGACGTGGGTGGAAATGGTACTTCACACAGCTAGCTGTAGTTTGGGAAGTTGTGTTTGTCACAGTCTTCTAAATAATGTACTTCCTGTAATGCATGCACTATGACTAACTTTCTGGTTGTGTGGTGTCTCTAGAGTTTCACAGGGAGTGCTTTAGCTGCTTTGGTTAAAGGTCTTCCAGAAGCTTTGCAGCGACAGTTTGACTATGAAGACCCCATTGTGAGAGGTGGCAAGCAATTGCTCCACAGCCCTTTCTTTAAGGTAATGCAGTGCATTCAGTAAAGAATACATTAAAATAGTTCTGAGATTTTTCTGAGATGTGCTAAGCTCACTTAGTCCTATATCAGTAATGTTTACTGACAAAACCGGAATACTGCTTCTAAAAGGAGAATCAAATATGCAAATGAAAAATAAAGAGTACCCAGGCAGATGTTCTAGGAAGAGAAACTCAGAAAAACATCTTTTAAGCACACTTTTGATAAATAATTTTGAGGTGTCATAATAGGAGTGTTTGTCTTGGTTTGAAAGACAGGTGTCTGCTAAGGAAGGCGGGAGCCTCCCTTGGAATGGAAAATGCAACCCCCTTCCCCTCCGAATGATTACAATTTTGAAATTAAGGCTTTCAGGCAAAGATATGAGGAACAGGAAAAACAGTTCTTTACTAATATCCATATATCTATATATATTTATCTAAAGAGGCAAACAAGCAGCAATAACTATGGCAGCAATAACAAGCAGAACCAGGAACCCGGTGCCCGCCTCTCCCGGCTGCAGGCGCTTTCCCTGTGGGTGCAGCGCCGCTCACGGCCGGCAGGGGGCGCTGGCGGCTCCCGGGGAGCGGGGCGGCTGCGCTGGTTCCCCCCGCCTGCAGGGGGCGCTGTGGGGCGAGCGCGGGGAGCACGCGGCAATGGCGGGCGAGGAGCTCGCCTCACAAACCCCCGGGGCAGCCGATCCCGGTGCCCGGCCGGACCCTCGGGAACAGGAGGCTGGAACGGCAGGGAGGAACGCACAAAATCCCGGGTGGGAGGCGAGATGTATCGAACTCGGGAGCTGCAGCGGGAGCAACGGGATGGCAGGCGGGGGGTCCAGGGCTACAGTGCTGTGAAGGCTCAGAGCAGCAGCAAAGGAACGGCAGGGGCAGGGCAGGGAAAGGCGGGCTCGGGATCCCGGGGTCCCCTGAGGCACCCGAGCAGATGGTGAAAAGGTCCCTCTTTTAGTGAGGTAGGGTGTTTAAAATAGTCCCCGTGCAACTGCTGCTCCAGGGAGCAAGGTTCGCTCACGGTAGAAAGAAGGCAGCAGAAGGCAGAAGCCTGTAATAGTGGTGTAGTAGTCTCTCCACCACGACAGCAGCTCCTCTCCCCCTCGAATGCCGGCAGAACAAGAGACGGAGGGGCCCCACCCAACCCCTTTTATCCAGTTCAAATCTCCCGACCTCTCTGCCCCACGGGAGAAAACCCCAGGTAAAAGAGGCTGGCCAGCTAGACTCCTCCCCCTGTGGCCAGGTCTTTTGTCTCTTTGGCAGCTTGTATGGGGAAAAATTCTTTGAGAGGAAAAGAAAACAAAAGGAGAACTCGTAAAACCCCAACAGTGTTATATATTTCTATTTAGTTAGTTCAGTACTCTGAAGGTTTTATTTGCATCCACTTGGAAAAAATGACAATGTCTTAAGTGGACCCTGTACTTCAAAGTAAAAATAAACAAGTTGAGGAAGTCTAGAGAAGAGCAAGAAGAATAAAAGGTGGAAAAAGCCTCCTTTGTAGTATAAAAGTGAAACTAAGAGGGTGTACGTATCTTAACAGAAAAGAAAATATGAAAAGTTTATAGAAGGAGGAAGTAGTCTGTTGTTCACAATATTCATCTGACATACTGATTTGAAATTGAGTCAAATTGAAAATCAACTGAAAATTCATTGAATTGTAGAAAGGAGACTTAGTTTAGAAATGGAAGGTAAAAAAGTTAAGCATATGGGATTTGATATGGAAAAATTAATTAATCTAGGAATGTTTTTCACAGGGAGGTTATGAAAGTTTCTGGACTGAAAGGGGAAATTAGATACCTAACTGTGTGAGAGAGTGTGGGTACACTTGATGTTACTCCATCCATGAGGGTAATGAAAATGGCTCTTAGTGACTTTACTTGTCTTTGAGACCCTGTTCAGGCCATACTGGCCTGTGTGCTGTTCATCTCTACTGAATGCATACTGATTTTTATTGCACATTTTTGATACCTCTCTAAAATGTTTTTTTTGATTGTCTGCAGGTGCTTGTGGCTCTGGCTTGTGATCTGGAGTTGGACACTCTCCCTTGCTGCGCAGAGACGCACAAATGGGCCTGGTTCAGGAGATACTGCATGGCATCCAGGGTTGCTGTGGCTCTTGATAAAAGGACACCGTTACCTCGCCTTTTCCTTGATGAGGTACTGCAGGAATACTTTAAATGGTTAATGGAACATGTGAAAGTGTCTCATGTAAAAAGATACACTGAGTTTGAATTATTTTATGCCAACTGTGATGGGAGTAATTGGTAATTTGAATAATGTTGTTTAATGCAAAATATTTCACAGGTGGCAAAGAAAATCAGAGAATTAATGGCAGATAATGAAAATATGGATGTTCTTCACGAGTGCCATGACATCTTTAAGAGAGAACAGGATGAGCAGCTTGTCCAGTGGATGAATAGGTAATTTCTTTCAACTATTACTGATTTGGTCTTGTGATGCTTTGTTGTTGTACAATGATAAACTGCATTTTTTGAGACTTTTAAAAAGCTCTTTTAAGATTTTGTTTGTTTTGCATTTTCTGTAGACGACCTGATGATTGGACACTTTCAGCTGGAGGCAGTGGAACTATTTATGGTTGGGGTCATAATCACAGAGGACAACTTGGTGGAATTGAAGGAGCAAAAGTCAAAGTCCCAACTCCATGTGAAGCTCTTGCCACCCTTAGACCAGTGCAGTTAATTGGTGGTGAACAGACTCTGTTTGCAGTGACTGCTGATGGGAAAGTAAGGATGCAACAAATGATTGCTTGTTTCATTCCCTTGAAATATTTCACCCTCAGTGAGAATGGTTTTGGCTAAATGAAAAATAAGGTGCATAGCATGGGTTTATTATTATTATTGGTAGTAGTAAATTTTTTTTTTAAGAATCTGAACTGTACCAGTTCCACCAGTACTTTCTAGGAATGCAGTATAGCATTAAATGGCTGAAACAAGGAATGTATTTTAGTTCTCAGTTCAAAGATGTAATCAGATTTTGTCAAACAAAGTTGGATACAAGCAGCATGCTCACGGAGTTCTGTAAAACAGGGGTGATTATTTCTCACTAACAAGGGAGAGGTGTAATCTGAGAGTGTTCACAGTCGGCTAAATATAAGTTAGACATTGCAGGATCTATTTTCCAGGTGCTCAAATCCTGAGCGAAAAGGAATCTCAATGCAGAAGTTTAGTGTAAGGTATAGGAGAAAGAAATCGGTTCATGAATTTGAAAAGTTTTTATTTTTGTACAGATGGCAGCTGTTAAGGACGTGATGGAGAATTTTAGCTAGAGCTTTGTGTAACAGTTACATTCACCTAGTGTGGTACTGTAATGATTCCTTGGGATCAGTATCATCCTTGTTAATAATTCACAGAAGGGTAAAGGGCAGATTAATGGCGTTTCTTGACATCGTTCTGCTGAAAGAAATTATTTTCAGAGAGACAAAAAGAATGAAAATCAGTAATTAAAACTGTATTGATGGGATGGAAGGGAAAGAAGCAACTGTGTTTAGGTGTGTATATTCTACAGAAGAATGAAAATTATAATAATGCTGCTTGGAAGGAGAGCTATGGGTCATAGATGATTTTGGAATGCTATCAAGCAAAGCTATGCTCTCTTGATAGTTTTACAAAATAAACTTTAGTATTTCAAACTAAATCCATTACGTCAGTGAGAGTTCTTATTGACTTGAATGTAGCCACATTTTCCCAAAGTTTTTTTGTGAAATATTTCAAAGTATTTCTTTATTTTCTAAAAGAGAGAAAATAAGAAGCCTGTAAGAAACTGGGGTTTTTTGTACTTTCCTTGAACTGCCTTCTGGCATATATATATTAAGAATTCTTCTCTAGAATTCATTTCTAGGGAATGTTCTGCATGAGTCAAACAAAACTAAACTTTATTCTTTACTTTAAAGCTGTATGCTACTGGATATGGAGCTGGGGGTCGGCTTGGAATTGGAGGAACAGAGTCAGTTTCTACTCCAACTTTACTGGAATCCATTCAACATGTGTTCATAAAGAAAGTTGCAGTGAACTCAGGAGGAAAGCACTGTTTGGCATTGTCTTTTGAGGGAGAAGTTTATTCTTGGGGTGAAGCAGAAGATGGCAAACTTGGTCACGGAAACCGAAGGTAAGTAACACTTTGAAATGTTATTTAAAAAAAAACTATAAATGGTTACTTATCACAGTTGCTATATATTAAAAGTGCTGTATGAGTACTCCCTATATGCACAAGGCAGCAGAAAGTAGTGATGTGGAAATGTACATTTTAAAATTGGAGAACCTCAACATACTTTTCAGATAAGTAGTTTATCTGATTTCTGTATTTCCTATTGTGTTCTAACATATCTGTGGATGCTAAAGTTCAGTGGCTTTACTTTAGGTTCTGTCTTGTAGGTATGTGAAACTTTAAGATACTTTAGGGAGCAAAACTGCTATTGTCCTTCTGATTTTCATATGCACTGTTGCCCACATTAAGTGAGAAGTTCTATTGTGTTAGAGATGATAATGTTCTGATCCGAATAAGAAGAATGCTTAAGTTCATGGGGACAAAATTACATGTTTTATACTAGTACATTTTACGCTAGAAATTTTGGTAACGTATCTTAAATTGGACTGATTTTCCAGCTTAAATTTTTAAATTTCCAGCTTAGTTTTTAATAGATTTTAGTAAAAGCGGCTTTGTAGTTTCAGTTTACTTGTAGTTCTGTAATATAAAATATAGTAAAATACTTCTTGCTTTTATAGGCCTCTGTCTCTATTTCTGAATGAAATATTTTTCTAGTTAAATGAATCTGAATGAATTTTTATAGTTAAAATTAAATCTTTAGGATATTAAACTGGAGTAAAGCAAATAGCTATTTTACGTGTCCTCATTCTCATTTTAAAAGCTTCTCTCTGTACAGTGGTGAATGTGAGTGGTCTATCCCAAAAGTTTTGTCCAGACAGATGTTTTCATTTCAGCCCTTGTGATCGCCCTCGTGTGATCGAGTCTCTGAGAGGCATAGAAGTGGTTGACATTGCTGCTGGGGGAGCACACAGCGCTTGCATTACAGCTGCAGGAGACCTTTTCACGTGGGGAAAGGGAAGATATGGACGCCTTGGGCATGGAGATAGTGAGGACCAACTAAAACCTAAACTGGTAAGAAACCTTTGGAGCACTCAACAGTCTTTGTCCAGTTCATATCTTCTGATTTATAAGTTTATGCCTTTCTGCGTACAAAGAATGAAAGGGCAAAACAGTGGCATGTATTTGTAAGAAATGAACAAGCTCCCATGATTGAAAGGATAAAATGAAAAAGGAGCTGAAAAACTTGGCTAATGGTCACCAAACAGCTTACAAGGAATTTATTTTAGAGATTTAAAGAAAACCACAAATTAAACACCCCACCCCTGAGTAAGTAAATTCTACCCCTTCACAAGAGTAGTTTGCACTGAAAGTAACAAATGAGCTCCTTGTTTTCTGGGTTTCCTCATTATTTACCTCCTGGGAAATATAGCAGTGTTTACAGTGATAGCCACTTAGTCACTTGTAAACTGCTTTTTTCTCCTGACGTAGTAATGATGCTCTTAATTTTCATGATTGAATACTGAGATGTTACTGAAGTATATACTAAGTTAATAAGAAGTTAACCAAAGTAATTATGAAGTATTTAATTGCTATTTGCTAAGGAACATGAAGCAATTTTTGATGAAGATGGTAGCTGTTTTCATTTGATTCTTAAGTGGTAAATCTGAGAACTTGGACAGTGTGGGAAGTAGGAAGAATGCCTATACTGATAGCTGACAGTTGTAATTCAAATTGTTGTACTCCTGTGAATGAGACTCTTTAAGGGATTTTAGTCAAAATAGTGGTTTTATGAAAACTGCCCTGCCTTTGAAATGAGAGTTCATTTTGCTTCCTGCATTCACTTGCTGAAAATACAGCAAAGGCCAAGACTGCATTGGTTGTATCAAACTGGATGTTAGTTTGTTAGTTTTATTCGTAGCTGTGGGTATATATTTCTGTTGTTACAAGCATTAACTTCTTCTAATGTTTCAGTCTGTGAGATGAGGTATCATGCATCTTAGTCCCCTTTGGGACCTTATCACCTGTATCCAGATGTTCTTGTTCCCCTGACCCCCCCCAAAAACCAAGGTCTGCCCACCTTTCCTTTCCCTACCCTGCATGTTCTGTGTAAGTATGAAAATAGATGACCTGTAGATGAATTGAAATATGTGAAGTTTCGTGCTGCTTTGGGTGATAGATTGTGCCACCTGGAATGTGTTTCAAGTAGTGGCAAGGATAGGAAGGATGTGATATATGTGGGTCACCAACCTTTTACTTTGTGATTCCAAATCCCATACTTATCACTAGATGGCATCACTTCAAAAGATGTCGACTAAATTCAGATTATGGTGCAAGTGCTCAAAAACTGTAAACTAGTAAAAGACTATTTGAAAATAAGAAAAATATAAGAAAATTTTCCCTTTACTGTATTCAGTACAGGTCCAGAGAGCCTGAAATTATTTCAACAGCATGTAGTCTTTGGTAACCTTAGATGTTTTGTATTAATTGTTTTCCCTGACACTGAGGTAAAAAATTTAACTAGTTCACTAATTAAAAAAAATAAATCCTGTATTTAAAATACATAGTTGGTTTTCATTTTGCTGGTTTGAAAAGAGCAAAGCTCTTAGAGTTGCCTTTATTTCCTTGTTCCTGTGCTGTTTCAGACTTGTAGTTCCAGTCATCACCTCTCCAAGCTGAGTTTGTCATCTTTTGTGAAACTAAATGACTGAGTCTTTTATGGTGAACAAAAATGGGTGATTTCATTGCAGGTGGAAGCTCTCCAGGGTTACCGTGTGATTGATATAGCCTGTGGCAGTGGAGATGCACAGACACTGTGCCTCACTGATGATGATACAGTCTGGTCCTGGGGTGATGGAGATTATGGAAAACTTGGGAGAGGAGGCAGTGATGGCTGTAAAGTACCAATGAAGGTATTTCTGTGTAACTGTGTCGTTTCTTTAGAAACTGATGTTGGTGGAGAATGCTGAAGACAGATTTGTCAATATGTGCAAACTTTCACTTATCCTGGGACATCAGGATTCTTCTGGTGGTTAAGAATGAAGTTTGTAGGCTACAATAACAAGTCTTTAAGTTTTGTGCTGGCTGTTAAAGTTGCACTTGAAGGGTTATTTTTGAAAAACATTGCTGGTTTAAACAATACTTCGCGTTTTAAATTTGGTTCCTGTCAAAACATTAGGTTTTGCCAAGAAATCTTCATGTTTCTTTGTGTTGATAAATTTATAATAGTCATAAGGTCATTCCAGAAAGGGGTATCAGTTAATTGGAAAGCAATCTTACTTTATATTAAACCCTATATATGAATGCATAGTTAACTTGGAATTTCTTCACATGTTACATCTGAAATCCATGTAGCCATTAAATTTCAATTCCGGCATTTGTTACGAAGATGAATGTTGCTTGTGTTTGAGAAATGTCTATGACTGTGTATACCTATGTGCAGTGGATTTTAGATCCTAAATCCAGAAACTTAACACTTAATTACTTGGATACAGGTATCCCCGTTCTGTTTCCAAATGTTTCTAGCATGATGTAATGTAATGTCAAAATAGCTTGTCTATATTTCATCAGTCAGTCCCATAGGACTGATTGTAAAGCAGCATAAGGTCCTACATAGAATAAATAGGAAAAGTCTGCTGGAGATAGAAATACTTTTATTATGTCAGCAGAATCACATCCATGTCATACAAACTAAGGACAAGTGTTTGTAGACAAAGCCTTACTGTTTCTACTCAGGGCAATTGCAGAGGAACTATGGGCAAAATGTACTAGAGGTGACCAACAGTTTGTAAAATTTGAGCTTGTTTTTAGTGTTTAAGCAGTAAATGGTAGAAAGATGAAAGGAGTGGAATTCTTCTATATTATCTACATAAACATTTTAATTTGTAAATATACATATAGATGTACACTAACATGTTATATTTTACTTCAAGCAGTTCAGTCTACAGTCTCCTTAATTAACTAATTTGATTTTCGTTTGATTTTATTTTTCTAGATTGATTCCCTCACAGGCCTTGGAGTGGTTAAAGTAGAATGTGGATCACAATTTTCTGTGGCCCTTACCAAATCTGGAGCTGTATACACATGGTAAGTATTCTGTATTAGTTATTTCGACAGTGTTAGATGTCACCTTGTCTGTAACAGATATCAATGTTACACTTCTTTCACTGTTTTGATCTTCTCTTTCAAAAATTTTTTAAGTTCCTGTGTCTTGATTAGTAACAAAATCTGCCACTTTGGGGAACATTTTCTAGTGCCATGAATGAAAAATCCAAGTATTTTGTCTTGGAAACCTAAGCACAGGGTTGTCATTCCAGACATTGACCACTGCAGGATGCAGAACTTCCAAGGAGGTCAGTAGAATTATAAGCTTGAAGTGTCATGCAGGGTGGAAGGTGATAGCATAAATAACATTCTCATGTATTATCAAAATTGTGTCTAGCTTGTGGTGGCTGTAGTCTGAGAACCTGGTTTTAGAATTCATTGTTTTAATCTTCCTTACACCATTCCAAATTTTGTAGTTTAAACTACTAGACTGAAATGTTTAAAATGACTTAGCAAAATACCTTTCCAACTTCCCTCAGCTACCAAAGGCGTGTGACATTTAGGTGTCCTTAAACTGTATGAAGTTCCAGTCTCTGAGATCAGTAAATACACTGTTTTTGCAGATAAATGCTTCTAATACTTGACTCCTTTAAGAGTTAAAAGTAAGACCACCCCCTGGAAAAGCGGTGAAAGGAACTACAGAGATTAAGTAGGAGCATTGTGTTGGAGGTCTAAGAATCTGTACTGAGTCAGCAGAATCACATCCATATAAAGTAGGGATGATTAATGTTGTATTGGACTTTTTAAGTACATCTACAGGTCAGATGTCAGACATAGCCTGTCATTACATTTTTTCCACAGTTAAAACACAGTTTTTAAATGTTTGCTTCTCTGTGCAGGGGCAAGGGAGATTATCATCGCTTAGGCCATGGATCTGATGACCATGTTAGAAGACCACGACAAGTGCAGGGACTTCAAGGAAAGAAAGTTATTGCAATTGCTACAGGGTCTTTGCACTGTGTTTGCTGCACTGAAGATGGTATAAAAATCAAATAATTTACTTAGTTCTTAGCATTGAATTTGAAAAAATTGAAACTTTATCTTTTAGTCAACTGTTGGTAGGTTGTCCTTGCTAAAAGCACTGGATCTCTGTGTGTGTGGTTATATTTTGTGTTTGCAGATGTTGCATTTTTCTTGAGCAGCAAGCATGACATTGATTTAAAGTGATCACATAGAACTAAATTAATAAAAATTAAAGAATACAAGTTGCATAAGCACTGATGATCAAAGAAAAATATAGAGCTCTAAAGGTAATTACAGAATGGTCAAGCAGTAGCATTGAATGGATTTGGCTTTTTTTTTTTGCAAGGTCTTGTGAGTTTGTTGAAGTGTTTGACTTGCTAAATGAAGCACTGCACAAACAACATTGCTTTTTACATAGCAGGCTGAGATAGTGAGTATTCTCTGTAGGAGACTCACTCCCACAAGTAACAAATCTGCACAATAACTGAGTGTTTCAGAGGTGCTAGTGAAATTTAGATGGAGAAAATGAATGTGAGTAATGAATATAGCTGAAGAAAATGAATGCTCAGGAGCAAGGTTGTTACTTTAAAACTATTTCCCAATTAACCTGCAACAGCAAGCACCTATTGTAATATCTTCTGTAGTAATACAGCTTATTATAGGGTTTTTGTCTCATACAAAATATTAAGCCTTTTAATTTTTTTTTTAAAATATTGGCTTTGCTTTCGCTATGCAACTATCAAATACATGCTGTTCCTGATGTTCTGTTACTTTTCTCCTCTACCAGCTCCTTCTATTCTGGAACAAAACCTTTCAGTTATACAAACTATGAGGAAAGAAATGCATCTTATGCTAGCTGCTCTATAGAGACTGTGGACCTAACTGTGTCAGTCAAGATTTATTTGCACTAGATAGTGATGACCACCAGTCCTAGAAATTTTGTTTACAGCCCAAGGCCTCATCTAGTTAAATAATTGCTAATTTAAAAAAAAAAAAAAAAGGCAAAAAGCTTGTATATTAGCTTCAGGATAATAAATTATTTTTATTGATTTAGGGGAAGTGTATACATGGGGAGATAACGATGAAGGGCAGCTTGGAGATGGAACAACTAATGCCATCCAGAGACCACGCCTGGTTGCAGCACTTCAGGGTAAAAAGATCAACAGAGTAGCCTGTGGCTCAGCACATACTTTAGCTTGGTCAACCAGTAAACCTGCTAATGCTGGCAAGCTCCCTACACAGGTAATAATTTTGGCTTATTGAATTCAGATTTAAACATACTTAGTGTGGTTATTGCTGACCTTTCAGTAGATGTATTTCCTTTCCAAATCCCTGCATGAGCTCAGTGTGCTTTGGTTTGACTTGAAGTTTGAGCCAGTTACTTTGTTTTACTTCTGTATTTCCAAAGGATTCCATTTCTCTGAGCTGAAAAAGCCTCTTCATTCAGTTTTTAATCCAAATGTGGAACAGTAACTCAGTTTGAAAATTGGCAGGAATTTAATTCTGCCTTGTAGCTATGAAAATGTTACGCCTTCCAAGGGAGTTCTTAGTTGCTTGCTTTATATTGAGAAGACTTGTTTTTTGAATGTTCTGTGTTTCAGCTATGCCTGGAAGTAGTGATGACAGGATGTAAAATGTATTTTTTTATGGATAAATTGTAAAATAGGGACCAGCACTTGTATTCTAGCCATCATACAATACTTGGTTCAGTTTAGATGGATACTGTTAGTATCTTTTATAAACAACTGAACTCCATGTATCAAGTTTTGACAGGGTGAATAAGCAAATCTAAAGATTGTTTTTCTATTGAATAAAATAAAGTATATAATAATTTTAAGTTACATTTGGATATCATTGCCTTATCCTAGGTTCCTATGGAGTACAATCATCTGCAGGAAATTCCCATCATTTCATTAAGAAACAGGCTTCTGCTCCTGCATCACATTTCAGAACTCTTCTGTCCTTGCATTCCAATGTTCGATCTTGAAGGAAGACTTGATGAAACTGGCCAGGGACCCTCAGTTGGGTTTGACACATTACGGGGAATACTGATATCACAGGGAAAGGTATTTTATCAGAATGTTTCTAAGGGAGGGCTTTGTAACCGTAATGGAGAAGTACTGTTTAAGTTGTTTCTGAAGAAAAAAGAGCTGTATGTCTCAATTTGTTCTGTAAGTTGTATCAGATATTTGCATTCTGATGATGCTAACTTCTTTGTGTTCTTTCTACAGTGTTTTTCTCAGTTCTTCATCATAGTGCTTTTGTGTGTTGATCTTGAAAATAACTTTGCACTGTAAATCTTCAGTTTGTAGCATAGCTGAATTCTTCTAGAATATTCAGTAGATGATATCCTGGAAAAAATGTAAGATAAGAGGCAATGACCAATTCATACCTGTTTGTATTTCAGTTACCAAGGTCAGGTGATACACTAGTTGATGCAAAGCTCTGTGGAGGTACAAACTTGTTTTAGACTGAGCTAAAAGGGAAAATAGAATACCTAGGAGTTCAATCTCAAGTGGTAAAGAAAGGGGGTTTTTGTAGTTGTCAGTCATGAGAAAATGTAGATAGTTGTAATGCTTCAGAGCTGCAACACTTACTCAAAACTTCAGATATGATAAGCCATAAAAACATGATTTGCCTTCAGTATAATCATCAGTTTTGGGTCTGAATTTTCTCACTGCCATAGTAATTTGTCTAACTGAAAAAGAAAACATTATACAAACAGACAAAATCTGCTGGAAGATATCTTTGAAAAGAGAATTTGTTAAGTTTCTCCCTGCAGTGCTGTTCCGTGTCCTTAGCTAAGACACATGGCCTGTAACTAGACTTAGTATCTGTTATCTCAGGGTCTCTTTCTCTAGACTCCAGTAAAATTGTGTAGTAGAACAATCAAGCTGTGTACATACTTCACAGACCAAGGAAAATCATCCAAACCTAAACTAGAAAGGAAATCCTCACTGTTCTGTTCATGAGACTTTTATTTGTTAATGCTATTAATTGTGAGTCCTTACATACATAATGTTACATATAAGAACGTGTATGCAGGAGGCACACTCAACCTAATTTACTTGAGTCTGCAGAATAGTTACAGAAAGGCTGCAGCCGTAAGATAAAATGGGATATCAGGCATAAATACATCAGAAGCATTCGCGGGGCATCAGAGTTTGTGATGCCATATTCATATCTAGGCATTTAAGACAAGCTTACCTTCAGAGATTCTAAAGACTTAAAAATCTTCTTAATCTTGCTTGAAATTGACTGTAAAATTATATCCAAATATTTAGTGAGGGAACCTCAGCTACTTGAATTTGCATGAAAAGGGTTTTTTAAAAAAAATTTTATTTGTTGTTTATTTATTGCTTTCCATAGCAAGATGATCTCATCTTTGGCTTTTTTGATTGTCATTCTCTGGTGTTAATTATTGTCTATATACTTATATTTTTCTGGTATAAACTAATTTATACTTGTACTCGGCAATATGTTGGCTGCTTAATAATTCTATCTGGGTGCAGTGCAACCTTTCAAGCCATGGTTTGGAGTGATACAGATGGGACTTTGTTCTTTACTTTTTTGTTCTTTACTTTTTTAGTATCCCCACTGCTTCAGACATGAAACATATTAGCACAAATAACATGATCCTTGACTAACATCTTGCACCTTCATATTCTGTTGCTTTTTTATTTCCTGGGTTGAACTGTGTGTTTGTCTTCAAAATATGTGCAGGGTTCTTATTTGATTTCAGTTTTGCCATTATCTGGATTTTTTTAGGAGGCAGCTTTCAGAAAAGTTGTGCAAGCGACTATGGTGAGAGATCGTCAGCATGGGCCAGTTGTAGAGCTCAACAGGATACAGGTATCTTCAGCTGAAGTTCTTATTTACTCTCTGTATGCTTAGCCCACAGTGCTGCATTGGTCAAAGCCCTGTGTTTCAGCTGTTTGGTATCTGAGTGATAAAGAGTTGAATTTTTATCAGAGAATCAAACAGTAAAAAGTGAATGCAGTTTTAGGGCTGCTTATATTCTTTTCAGTATGTTTTTATCCATACTGTAGTTGGTTGGGGAGAGGGTGACACTTGTTGAAATGTTAAGTGAATGATTTAGACCCTTAATGAACAAAGTATGTCCTGCTTGACAAAGGACTGCCTTTTCAGAACTCACTACATTAAATAGTTTAGGAGAGTAGTGATTCTGATGCTTTTCTTAGCTTTCCAAATGCTCAGCTGAATTATTCATCTGTTGCTTTCAAAACAGAAAACATGAAGGGTAAGAAAAAGGCAAAGAAAGAAAGCTCTTGAATATAATTAAAATTCAGGCTGATAAACTCTTGTCCTTTGCTGGTCATCACATGTCATATTGATTGCAGATGTCTTTGATACAAAAGGGCTTTTTTCTTTATCATTGATGTTAGAAAATGTAATGTTGTGCCTTAGGCCAGATCTGTCTTTTTTCCATAGATACTTCTGTAACACACAATAGTAAAACATTGTTTTCATTTAAATGGACTGCAGCCTGATCTTAGAGTCCTCATGTATTTCTTTCCGGTTGTGGTGGGTTCTTTTTTTTGTTTTGTTTTTTGGTTGGTTTTTTTTTTCGCCTTAATATTGCAAAAAGTAAGAAAACCTACCATTTGTGAGGTTAGGGTGAAGAAATTGTGAAAATTTAAACTTGTTATTTTCTGTTAGTGAACAGAAATACATTCTGTTTTGGCTGGACCCTGTTTCTACTTCTTTGCCATTTTCTGTGGACATTTAAAATTTCTTGCTAATGTTCTGTGATTAAAATGTGTTGTTCTAGTTTATTAGAATCATAAAATCAGTAAGTTTTTACGTATCGAGTCCAACTGTATCATTTGGGAAGCTGAAGAGACTAGCAGAGATTTTTAAATTACTTTTTAAGTGTGTGAATTCAGAAAGTCCAATAAATATTGCTGGTATTTTAAGCAGGAAATAAGTGATGAGGAGGTTTTGGGATCGTTTCCTAGTATCCTCCTTCATTAATTGAGATAGGCTTTCTCTTGTATTTCAGTTTGTTATTTAAATCTGTCTTGAACCGTAGAAAAGAACTGGCAGCTTCCCTTCTTGATATCTTCTGGGGGAAATAAAATATTGCTGTAACTAAGTCTGTCAGTTTAGCCAAGTGAAGACTACAAAAGGTCACATTCATACTCTGGCCTGATTACACAGTATCAAGTATGGCTTACAATTCCTTGAGTTAGCTGTTGCTCATAATGAAAATGTGGATTCTGAAACTGTTTGATCCTTTACAATATTTAATTGAAGATTCTAAGCTGCTTTACCTAGTCGCAAAAAAGTTAAATGTCAGTGTTAAAAATGTTCATCTTATTTGCAGTTGTAAGTTTAAAGTGCAGCTGGGCTTTAAGACCCCTTGGCTTTCAGAAGACTCTTCTTGCAGTTTATAGATTATATGGTGCAGTCAATTCACTTCATCTTCCTTGGTATAAAAAAAAAAACAGATGAGTTTTTAATTTATACTTGTTTTTCAGGTATTGACTTGTTTTTTACAATACATCCTCAGTATCCCTTGCTGTTTAGTGGTTTCTTTGGAAGCACCAGAACTGAAGATAACAGCAGTGTAAAATCGAGTAAACCAACACTCCCTTCTCCTGGAGGAGTCCAGTGTTACAGGGACCAGATTCCTTTAGGGTAGATCACATTCACCTTACGTACTGCTTGGCCCTGAGTCTTTTCTGTTGGAAGCCTTTTAGTGGTGAGACAAGGTAGTTTTCTGTAGTTTTTCTGCTCAGAGTGTGTGAAAAACAATGTGATGGCTGTATTGTAACTCAACTAAGTGCCAGCCTGGTGTTACCGTAGCATAAAATTGAGTGTGGATACTTTATGCTTTGAGGTGTAGCATGGAGGCAAACTTGAATGCACAGAGACAGTATGGGATGCTGTTGCAGGACTGCATAGGGCAGAAGAAACCAAATTTCATGCAGGCTTATCCATACTACTTTTTGGGAGTAGTCATTAAGTAAAATGTTCTAAAACAGCACCTAGGCCTTGTTCTGGAGAGGTGTAATATAAGCAGTTGAAAGCTAAGCCAGAAGTGAATTAACAGTTATGTGTCTAGAGAGTGTTCCAGTGCTCAGGTTTACTTACTGATCCTCATACTAGCAGATCAGATTTTCTTAAGTGTTTAAGTTCTGGTGTAATTCATGCAGTGTCAAATGGACAGTGTGTTTTGACCTATAAGCAGATACTTCATAATGCTATTAAAACATATCTTTGCATAGCAGTTAAAAGGAATTTCTTCCTTTTAAAAAGGAAGCAATTTTCAGTTATTAAGGAGAATGTCTACTTTCATGAATGTAGTATGGCAAAGAATCTCCTGGTTTAATGTTCTTTACTGTCAAGGGAGGAATGTGATATGTATGGATATATGAAGTACCACTTCAAGACCAGTTTCTTCCTCCTCACAAGGACTCCTTATGAAATGCGGGTTATAGCAATCTCACTAACATGATGAGTAAAAATGCTCTGATCTTAAAGTAGGCCCAGCATATGAATGAATTAATGATTTGTTCTTTTTGAGTGTCATTTCAAATTAAATAACATCCCTCCTTCCTGGTTATTGTCTTCTCACTTATCAAATGTACTTGTAAAGAGCACTCATTTCATGATAGCCTTCATTTTCGTACACTGATCAGGCTAAGGTTTTTTCGTCTGCTTGTGTAGAATAGTCTTTTCTCTACTCTTCATCTTTTTGTACTCTATTTATTCTGTAGCATTCAAGTTTAAGCATAGAAAACTGAAACTCAGGGTACAGATGAGAACTGTATCTGTGCTTTTATAATTATTACACTGATACTTCTCTACCTCTTCTGGTGATTCTGTGACATATCTTTGAATTGTGTTTTTCTTCATAGATCTGTCTTACCTGATAACTGTATATATTTCTCTTTCTTAGCTGATTCCAACTTAGAAGCTGTCATCTTTTTGTAAACTTTTTTTGTTGGTGTCTGAGTGCATGGCTTTATGTACTAGATTTCTCCCAACTTCTGGGAAAGAATTCTTCTGGGTTGAAGAAAGTGTCATGGGATGGCCAGTATTTTTCAAGCTACTTGAGACCAATACAAAGTTTCTCAATTTAAAACTTCTTGGGCATACAAATTTCTCAGAAATCCATTGAGTTAAAACCAGCTTGTGTTGATAGAGAACATCTTACATCTAAGGATTTAGGTGTCTCAGCCTTTCAATAAAACCTGAAAGAAATCTGGTGGGTTTTTTATCCAAAGCCATCAGAAATATACAGCATGAGAACAACTGGATTTTGAGATGCACTGTAGCTTGTAGTGTGACTAAATATAGATTAGTGGGATGAGTTTGTGTTATTTCTGAATGAACAGTCTCACGGATATTGGTGATATGTGGGCATGTAGAAGTCCCTTTGCAGTCAGGACAGGTTGAGAATATAAACTGCGGAACACCAAGGGGGAAAAAAAACCCGTTGTGTTTCTCCAGCTCTCTGTTCACTTTCCATTTCTTTCGTCTCTATACTGGTGAAATACTTTTTGTATCCTTACCCTCTTTGTGGGTATCTCTTGCAGCAAAATCCATGGACACGTACTTGCATGCCAGTCTTAGAAATCTTCATCAAATATTAAACTATACTTTTTCTGTATCTTTCTGTAAATACACTTTCTGTAGGTGCCTAAGAACACATTACCTATGTATCTATATACATACATATTTTGATACTCTTTACTTGTTTTTAGAGGCTCCCAGTGAGTATCATATATGCATATTGAGTCGTTACCATTAATCAATATAAGAATAACACATATTCAGTTTCTGGCCAACAGCATGGTCTCTAATGTGTCTCATGTGTGAAAAACTTACCCAGATTTGTCAATTGAATCTATGAATAGAGATAGGAGGAATTAACTAAAAGGACTGAAATCAGAAAAACTGAACTTGCCAAGTCATTGGCTGCTTCTTCAGAAACAAGAGAAGAAATCTTTATTATCATACTTCATCTTTGCTATCCCTCTATCTTTCCATTTTCCTTTAAAGATGAACAGATACAGTCCTGATTAGTGACAGATGAACAAAGAACTCTTGGAAATTAAAGATAAGATGTTGGTGGTTGAGGGAACCGAAAATTCCTTATTTATCTGCACAGTGATGCCAGTTGAAATATGTTCTTACAGTGACTTTTATAATGTGCTTACTCAATAGGTAAAACGTTCCAGGAGTAAAGGAGGACTGGCTGGACCTGATGGTACAAAGTCAGTGTTTGGACAGATGTGTGCAAAAATGAGTTCCTTTAGCCCTGATAGCCTTCTGCTTCCTCATCGTGTTTGGAAAGTCAAGTTTGTTGGTAAGGAAATTCTCAACACCCCACCCCTTCGTACTTTGCACTTAACTTTTCAGTTTTCTTTGGAAGGTGCTTGAAATGTTGGGAAGTAAAAAACCTTTCAAAATGAGTTTATAAAACCCCTCAAGATTTATGAAAGTGTGTGTTTAATTCTCTTCAGGTTCCAGGAGCAGCTATTCTGCTAAAAACAAACATTCTGGAAAACCTAAACCTAATTTTTCAGCTGTCTGAATTGGTAAATAATCCTGGCTAGCTAGTTTTACTTGTAGGGTAGTTTTTACAATTCACCTATCACTCTGAGCTTTTTAATGAAAAATATTTTAGATTGAAGAGCCATTCAATCTGTTGTATATGGGCTAAATAAAATATACCTACTTTAAAATGCCACTCGTGAAAAACAAAGCAACACTATTCCTTTTCTATTTCTGTTGTATTTTATTGTGATTAGCATACAGCACAAAACAGTAGTTGCACTCTGACAAAATAGTATTTTTGGCACTGTGATATGTCATATAATCTCCTAAATAATATGTTTTGCAATGAATAGAAACATCCAAACACAGAGCCAAACTTCTAGGGTTTTCATATGAAGGGATACAACCCTGCAGCTTTTAGTAAACTTCTGTTTATTCAATTATCCCCACAGAGGAAATGCAGTTTGTTTCAATACTTCAGTTATTTTTGAAAGAATATTTAATTTTGAGCCTTTTTTCTTCTCCAAGGTGAATCTGTGGATGACTGTGGTGGAGGTTATAGTGAATCAATAGCAGAAATGTGTGAAGAACTTCAGAATGGGCTGACCCCTTTATTAATTGTGACACCAAATGGAAGAGATGAATCTGGAGCAAACAGAGATTGTTTCCTGTTAAATCCTGCTGCCAGGTCCCTCCTGCATATGAACATGTTTCGCTTTCTTGGTAATTTCTTAGCAACTTTGTGATATTGTGTGTTTTATGTGTAGTCAGACTATTGGGAATCTAACAAAACTAATACATTATGTTTAAACTTACAGGTGTACTTTTGGGTATTGCTATCCGGACTGGCAGCCCTCTGAGCCTCAACCTGGCTGAGCCAGTGTGGAAACAGCTTGCAGGAATGAACCTAACAATTGCTGATCTCAGTGAGGTGAGAAGGAAGTTCCTGGGTAGGATGTAGCTTACAGAAGACAAGCAGACTCTAGCATAAATTTCTCAAGTGATTAGTTTCCCTGGTTTTTATGTGCTTGTATTTTGACTGGCCTTTTATATTTTGAGCCACTATACAAAGATGATTTGTACTGACTGTTAAAACTGTATATTTAAGTTGTTCAGGTAGTTTAATAATCTGTTTGAATTCTAGAGCATTCTCAAATATTCTCATGGGTTTGACTAGACAATCTTTGTGGTTGAATTCCTACTTCCCAGTAGACCTTTCTGTAGCTGTCACTGTCTGTTATACCAAGATGCAATGACTGATTTGAGGGCATGTGCCTGCACTGTTTTGAAGTAAAAGAAAGTAAGTTCAAACTACTACTAGTTCGTGCTCACGTACTGAATTTCACAAGCTTTCAGTTTCTCTTTACTGAGCTCAGTAAATGTGGAGTAAGACTTAGGTCTTCATTATGAAGAAAAGTTCCTCCTGAAATCCTGTCATGTAGAAATGTACTTCCTGTAAAAGCATTGAGTCATTTACTTGTTACTGGAGGGATTCCTTTTGTACCTAACCCAGTGCCAGTAGGGATGATTATGCTTTTAAGTTTTAAATCTATTTTCGTATATGATAAATCCCTTTTCTTATATGATACAATTTCTTTTGGAGGGCAAATGCCCTCCAAAAAGATTGAAATCTAGAATATGTGCATTCTCCCACGTCCAACTTATTGAAATTTGATGGCTTTGAATTCAAGTTAGATAGATTGTGGTCAGACATTGTCAAAGCTTTTGGTAAGTGACACATGATGCACTGCTTTTGGTATGCAAGAGATGCTGTTGTATAGTGCTAGTAAACTGACTTTAACTCGGGTTTCTTACTTTCAAAGGTTGATAAAGATTTTATTCCTGGGCTTATGTACATTCGAGACAACGAAGCTACTTCAGAAGAATTTGAAGCTATGAGCCTCCCGTTCACTGTGCCTAATGCAAGTGGTCAAGATATTCAGCTGAGTTCCAAGTACACCCATATTACACTGGATAATAGAGCGGAATATGTGAGGCTGGCAATAAACTACAGGTTTGTTGAATAAATCATTAAAATTACTGTTAGCAATATGCATTTTCATTTTAGAAAATATATATCACCTTTTAAACAATATGCTACTTTAGCCTCTTTTATACAAGTATTTTAATATTTTCATGTGATGACAGTATTCATTTTCTGATTTCACTTATTGTATCCAAGGAGAAAAATCTTAAACTTAATTTTTAGGAAGCAAAATAAATGAGCAGGTATGGCTCTAGACTTGTCCCGACAAAGCTGTTTTGGCAGCCAGTTTTACTGGTGGAGAAATATCCCATGCATCTAATTCTTCCTATGGGCTAAAGTAATAGGCTTGATCAGTAAGCTCTTTGTGAAAAGAGCTTAGTTCTAGTACTGCTGCACTCATACTTTTTCATGTCATCAACTGCAGTCAAGGGCAGTATTGGCTGAATTCTTACTCCAGGTTGGAATGCACAAACCAAAATGTTCCTTCCTTGGGTAGGACATCGATGCACACCCATGGGTGCCAAAAGCTGAACACTGCACAGAAATCAGTGGGAAATAACTGCTCAGTGTTTGAGAAGACTGGCCTTTGGTTGCTTATGTGGCCAGGTAGCTAATCTAGATGAGTACATCTCAGAAATAATCATAAGCATCTTGTATCTGAAGCAGTGGGCCTAGTGCCTACTGAAATACGTAAATTTAGATAATTTGGATAAGAAGCTGGCTCAGGCTTGTTTTATTCACTCCATCATATTCCACTCTTCTTTAGAAAGTGCTTGAGCAAGACTCTATCACAGTCTTACGTACTTGCTTATTAGTTTGTAGTTATAGTGTCTGCCAACAACGATGAATTACAGCCTTTGTTTTTCTTTTTTTCCTCCACTGTAAATGGTTATGAACCAATAATTAGACCTGTTTCTGACAGTAAAGAGAGAGATTTCATTTGGAGCTGATATTCCTTTGAAGAAATGGCTTTGCTGTCTTGCCAATTCTGGCTGTCCTCAGAGGACATGAGCAATTCTAAAGCATTTTACAGTTGAAAGGCCTTGTGGAGAAACATTTAAAGGTTATGTTAAGTATCAAGTTTTTTAACTATATGAAACCTTTGAGAGGGAAAACTAGCACCTGCATAGAATCCATGTGGAAAAGTGGATGCAAAAGACCAAACTTGTCCTGAAGTCTTTGTTTATTTTGGTGATGACTAGCCTGAGGACAGCACTTGTAAGAGATGTGTCTCTGCTCTGGAGGGCTTTGTAAAACATCTCATAAATTATTTGACAGGGAAAAAAATAAGCAAAGTACAAATCATGTGCGGCATCAGAAGCAGCAAAATGTTATTTATCTGTGCCTGTCTTGAAATAAAAAAACCTACTGTCCCCTCAGAGGTCCTATTTTAGTTCAGACCCATTTTTTTTTTTACCATAATGTCTGTCTAGTGCTGAGAATGTTAGAAGTTAGCAGCTCTATCTTGAAACTCTCTTTTTCCTAGAGCAAATTGTTCTCAAATGGGGTATTGGCTGTTTTTGCCAGGCACGGAACATGAGTAATACTGGAAATAAAATACCTAAAACATTGGGAGATATCTCCTCCATATTGAGCTTGCTGTGCAATAGGAGTTAGTGTAGAAAGTCAAGTGTCTTGTGATAAATGTTTGTTAATGTTCCTTGGTACACAGCTGAACATTTGAGGAGAATGATTAAAGTTGCTTTGATAACACAGTAATTGCTATAAATTGCTAGAAATGGCATGCACAGAAACTCTGAAAATGTGTCTTTGCAGGCTTCATGAATTTGATGAACAGGTTGCAGCAGTTCGTGAGGGGATGGCCCGTGTTGTTCCAGTTCCTCTACTTTCACTCTTTACAGGATATGAACTGGAAACTATGGTATCAATTTCTGCTTTATTACTTCTGTCAGATTAACTTGGAGTGAGATTATTCACTTATTTGTTTTACTAATACAAACTCCACATTAAATGCTGTTTACAATGATTGCTGTGTGGTTGAAACATTCAGTTCAAGGAAAGACTAGAAAATGTTTAATTGCAGTCTTTATGTTAATAAAATTATTTTGATACATCTGAGCAGTGATATAATGAATTATTTCAGGAAGAAACAAAGAGGCAAAACCAAAAAATCCCCACATGCCAGTGATTTCATGCCAGTGATCTAGGAAGTAAATTGGAGATATTTGTCCTAAGTTCAGGAATATGAAAAAAGTTCATTACTGTTGCCTGATGGGAAGATGTATATTTAGTATTACTGTACTAGGGGACTATGCATGGCATTTCAAATATTTGAATGCTCAGTTTGTCAGTGTAAAAGTTGATTAAATATTTTAAAGGAAGGGAGGGAACAAATCACTGGGAATTGATTTGATCAGACTTGTGTAGCCTATCACTGTATTTTATTTTTCAGGTATGTGGAAGCCCAGATATTCCACTTCATCTCCTGAAGTCTGTAGCAACTTACAAAGGCATTGAACCAACTGCTTCCTTGATACAGTGGTTCTGGGAAGTGATGGAGTCCTTCTCCAACACAGAGCGATCTCTCTTCCTGCGTTTTGTGTGGGGCAGAACAAGGCTGCCCAGGACCATTGCAGACTTTAGGGGGAGGGACTTTGTTATTCAGGTAAGGTGTGTGGGATGGGGAAAGCTGGGGGCATCTTAAAAAGCTGGTAGTGGAGAAGTAGCAGTGTGACATAACAAGAGACCAGTCTGATTTCATTAAACTGTTTTGCAGCTTTACATTGTAGATTAAACAGTGCAACAGTTGAATGATGTCTGTAACAGTTATATAATGTATAGAACTGTTCTTCTCTCTTGACTCGGACAAGTGGATATTAATTTAATTTCCCAGGCATTTGTTTCTATGAATTTTGATAGTTTTCCACTGCCAGTCAACTGTTTTTGCTGGCATTTATTTAGCATTTCATTCAGTTTAGTTAATAATTTCAGCTAAATTAAAACCACACAATCTTCAAATCATCTTTTGATATCTTCTGAAGTAGAACAGTCTTTTTTCGATTGTTCCCAACCACATATTCATAGTCAAAGCAGCTCATACATATCTGTTTTTATTAATTGATTTGGTGTAGGAAAAATTGATTTGGCCTCTTCATTGTTCTAAGAAACTTCAGCATCAGAATCAAAAACATAACATGCTGCTAAAAAAAAATCCCAGTTATTATTTTGATACCTATTTGTGTTTTGGACAGTGAATCAAAAATATAATGCTTTTTTTCTTTTTTTGTTAACAGGTATTGGATAAATATAATCCTCCAGACCACTTCCTTCCTGAGTCATACACGTGCTTCTTTCTCCTGAAGCTACCCAGGTATTCCTGTAAGCAGGTACTAGAGGAAAAACTGAAGTATGCCATTCACTTCTGCAAGTCTATAGACACTGATGACTATGCCCGCATAGCGCTGACAGGAGAGCCAGCCGCTGATGACAGTAGTGATGACTCTGATAATGAAGATGCAGATTCTTTTGCTTCAGATTCTACACAGGACTACTTAACAGGCCATTGAAAAGTAATATAAGGAATAGTTGTTAAAAGCACTGAGGCAAAATGCCAAAATGACAATGAAGCCAAGGACAGTTTGGGTTTCAGAACAGAGACTATATAGTCAGAGGGATGGTAATCTTCTGAACATGGGGAAAGTGTGTTTGCTACTCACAGTAGGATTTAAGGATTACAGCTTAATCCATCAACTTAAAATAAATGGCACAGTATGTGGGTATTTAACATTTATTTTAAGAGCTGAAAATGGCCCCCCATAATGCTGCACTACATTTAGAACCTTTGTGTTTACTGAAGTGTTGTAAATGTTTCTATAAATATGGTAGTGCAGCATCCAAAAGGCAGTGAAACCTTTAAATTGTGGGTGCAATAGGTTTTTTCATATTAAGTGTTGTGTTTTGTGCATCTTCTTGATTGTATATTGGAAATACTGTGCAACAACGGAATAGTATTATAAATATTTCAGTTAACTTTACTAGAAGTTTGTTAAAAGTTTTTGAACATTGAATAAACATTATTCCTTGAAATTCTTCTATAGATAATTAAAAATGGCCAATAGTTTCACCTCCACCCCTGGTTTGTATATTTTAGCTTATGCATTATTTATCTCAAATTTGATACCTTTCTGTGAACAGCATCATAATTCTTATCATGGAAAGTGTACTGTATATAATTGGTGCCATGTAAATGCAAAAGTTACAATTTCCCTCTAAATAAAAGTTCTGCCACATTAAGAACCAGTATATCTTTTTTCATGGTAATGCAGCTCCTACATGGGATGAACACTGAAACAGCTCTACTAAGAAATGTTTCTGCAATTTACAGCTTTTGATCAAACTGCTCCACCAATAGTAGGTGCATTGCCAGAGACATTTTGTGAGCTACAGTAAAGTTGAGCAAGTCCAGATAACATGTTAATTGTAGTGATTAGGTACACCTTGCCTATGCAGTTTGTTCCTAAGGCTGCTGTTGTCAGTAATGGTGAATTTATTCTTGGACACTAGGGAAAAAATTTTGAGGAAGTGTAAGGGAGAGGTGTCATGAAGTACCTGAACATGAGAAGAGTATGATGACACTTGTGTAACATCGTATCACTGAAGAAAATTAAGTGACTTTACAAGGCCTGGTCATGACACATTGGCACATGACACGTTGATCATGACACATTCCTGACCACAAAGGGTATGCACTAGTTTTTCAGAATAGGAGAATAAGATTAATTGTGCCAAAACACTAATATTTTACTTTAAAATCTATTAGTAGGTGATGTCATACCGTTGCTTCTGTAATTATTAGGATAGGTATAAGTGAGTATTCAACATTTTACAATTTAACATTTCACAATTATGAGTGGATTCATTCTTTTTTAGTGCGTGCATTTGACTTCTGTTCCAACTAGATTTAAATATGAACTGTGGTCATGAACTAAGTTTTCATGAGACAAACTTGTTATTTCAGTATAGTGGTGAAACTATTGGTAGTTAAGATGTCAGTGTTTTGAAATACGTTAGCTTTAGAGTCCTCTGTTTTGGGCTTAAGATCTCTTACAATAAATGCCCGTCCTGATCCTCAGTCTCATTGGAGGTTCCAGAACTCAGGTCTGTGCTCTGTCCTCCAAATTTTCACTATCTGCTGGTGAAAAATGCTTTGTCTTTTTGAGTCTTTAAGATGCAAAACTCAAAAACCTTAAAGAAACCTCTTTTATCTTTGCTGCTGAATTGAATTTCTCCCAAGGGTAAGGAGTGGAGAAGTAGTGCAGAAGTGTTCATGTGGTTGTCTGCTGCTCTTCGTTGTGCTGACACCGGAGCCCTGTAGGCATGCAACTTGATCAAAGAGATTCTGTAGTCAGCTTTTCAGGAGATGGGATGAATGAGTCATGCCCAAATCTCAGTCCAAGCTCTTTGACCAAGTTCTGTTGCCATTCTTGAATTTCAAGCTCCATTTCAGAAGCATAGGGACTACTGGAACACGCATTTTACTTACTTACAGAAAAGAAAAACAATGTCAGGGTTTTATATCCAAGAAAAGTAAAAAAGAAGTATGCTTTATGTAAGAAATCTGTTTGCATTGTTGCATTGAACGTTGCATTGTTGCAATACAGTTGCATTGAACTGTAAAAGAAGTTTCCTAGGCCGCCTTCTTTGCTTTCCCATCCTAACAGAAGAGTGTCAGGTACCTTTTTACAGTGTGATGCTTGTCACCTGTGGCCTGACTTACAGCATTTCATAGATTATCAGGTTGGAAGGAGCCTCAAGGGTTATCTGTTACAACCTTTATTGGCAAAAGCACAATTTAGACAAGATGGTTCAGCATTCTGTCCAGCTGAATCTTAAAAGTGTCCATGTTGGGGAATCTGCTACCTCCCTGGTGAGATTATTCTGTGAAAAATTTTTCTCTTCTGTCTAATAGCAATCTCCTCAAGACTAATTTGTACCATTACCCCTTGTCTTTTCCTTCTGACTCCTTGTAAACACGGAGTCTGTCTTCTTTGTAGGCACCCTTTAAGTACTGAAACATGTTGATAAACTCTCCCATAAGGCTTATTTTCTCAAGGCTGAATGAACAAACCCACATGACAGGCCTCCCAATCCTCTGGTCCTCTTTGTGGTCCTTCTCTGGATCCTCTGCAGCCTGTCCACATCCTTTTGCACAGTAGAGACCAAAACACCACAGTATTGAGGTGTGACCTCACAAGTGCCAAGTGGGATAAAGACTATTTTTATCTGTGCTGGTGATTCCATCTTGATGTAACCCAGCATCTCGTAGGGTTTCTTTGCTGCAGCAGCACACTTCATTCGTGTTGAATAGACAATGTCCACCACTTGCCACACATCAACCAAGCCAGTGAATGTGTTGTTAAAGGTGATTAGGTTTGTCAAGCAATTTGCCCTTCACGAATCCCTGCTAGCTTTTCCCAGTCATGGGCTTCATCTAACTTGTGATAGCCCCCCAGGAGGATTTGTTCCGTAACTTTCCCAGGGACTGAAGTAAGACTTATCAGACTGTAACTTCCTGGATCATCCTTTAAGACCTTCTTTTAGATGAGGGTCGCATTAGCCTTCTTGCCATCTTCTGGGATATCCGCTGATTTCCACAGTTCTCCAAGGTTGTGGAAAGTGCACCCATAATGATGTCAGCCAGCTCTTTCAGACACTCTCGGGTGGATAATGTCAGGGCCCATGAATTTGTAGGGGTTGAGCTCCTGTAACAGTTCACACCCCAGCTCTTTCTTTGCTGAGGGTGACTCTATTTTTGCATCAACCTGGATTTTTGTTTCAAAGGCCAGAGGCCCAACAGTGCTGGTAAAGACCGAGGTGAACAAAGTGTTGAGAACTTCTGCCTTTTCAGCGTTGCTGGTGACTAATTCAGCTTTCCTGTTGCACAGCAAGTCCGTGTTTTCCTTCTGTTTCTACTGGTTGTTTACATACCTGAAGAAACCTTTTTTGTGTTGTTTGCACCTCTGGCCAATTTCAGTTCAAGCTGAGCTTTTGTTTTTCTAACTGCACCTTTGCAAACCCTGGCAATGCCCTTGTAGTTCTCAATGGGTATTCACCCTCTTTTCCTCTAGCCTATACCCATCCAGCATGATCCTACAGCCATGTGAGTTGTTGTACCATGTTTCCCTTGTTCCTGGGACATTATAAATTTCCGACTGGGTGCAGATCCCCAGTTCCTTGTGTTTGTTCCCCAGGCTGTGTGCATTGGTACACGTACCCTTGAGATGGTTGGTCCTGATTCCAAAGATTCATTGGAAAAGCAGTGGATTCCAAAGATCTCATTTATAAAACATTTTCCCTTTTTAGATCAAAGCAAATGTATTTTAGAGTTTCCTGCAGATGTTGCCTTTCAAGGCTAATCTCCCAACAAACCTTATTATTAGAAATTAGATGTTGACTAAAACATGCCAACACAGTTCTTTTATTCAACTGGAGTTGAAAGGTGTGGAATTTGTGGAAAAAATATTCTGTCATGGTGTCATGTCCTTAAGTGAAAACTGCAGCAAAGCAACAGAACTGTGAATGTGACACAGAAACTATTTGTGAATTGATGCTCCTGATACTTGGAAAAGATTCTGGTGGTTTGAGTCTCCATCTCAAATGTGAATGCTGATGATATATCTGCAAGGCATCAGTCTTCAGCTTTGCATTTAGTCATCTGATGGTCAGTGACTACAATTGTGCAAAGATTTCTCAAAAAGACAGAGTAGAATTGTCTCAGCTGTTTCCTGACTCATCTTTGATCAGCTCTCTCCACTGAGTTGCATGTGGTGCACTAGCATCATACCTGAAAAACAGTTTAACAGAAGCATTTTGAGAAATCTGTTTGGAGGACATAGATGTAACATAAAATACTCTAGGATTCTCTTTTGTAAATGGTCAGTGTTAAGTGAAAAGAAACTTAATTCTTAATGGGCACTTGCATGTAATTATTACTGCCAATAAGCCATAATAAGGATGGGGTACATCACTTCTAGAAAATAAAGTCTAAGCTAGGAGTATAAACCTTGTTTCCCTGTGAAAACTTCATCGGTGTGTGGGGGCAGAAAGTGCCAGTGTGTTTCAGTGGTCAGCTGAGCTTTGTTATGCTGTTTGGCAGCAACGTGTAGAGGGGAAAAAGCAAGAAAGTGTAACATCAAAATTTGACAGGTAAAGCTTCAGGCAAAATGTGAAGGTTTCTCCTAAACTGGAAAGACTTTTTGAGCAAGACGCCTGGGTATGTCTTTCCTGATTCTGCTGCTTCTCATATTTTTCACCAGTTTCATCACATTAACCTAGAAACACTTTGGAGAACAGGGCTCATGTCCAAAATTTAATTGATAGGAGAAGGGCTGTCTGACCTGAACAATGCAGTAGTCAGTGGGTTATGAAGTGCTGTGCATAGCAGGAGGAAGAAATAAAATGCATGAAATACCTGTGTGGGTATATGTAGTGAGACTTGGGCTGCCTTGAGTGAGTTGCTCTTCCTCCATGCTCCTGCAGAGGACAGGGATTCCCGGGGGGAAACTGGCTGGACAAAACCAGGAAAAACAAACTTGGGAGTACAAATCAAGTGCCTTCCTTCCTGTGATCCTGGGGGCTGCTGCTTCCTGGCAGAGATGCTGACCAGGCTTCAGTCTGTGGTGCTTGTGACCAGTTACCCATGTAGGGCACTGCCTGGCAACCTTAGGAATTTTTCATTTTGGAACAAAGGAGTTAAAGATCCTCAAATGTTCCAGCAGCTAGCACCACCTTTCCCACACACCCACACGGATCTCAGTGGTGGCTGGCACTCGGTCCTCGTGGCACACTTACACATGGGATAGAGAGTGTGGTCGTGCAGAGGGAGAGTTACTAAAAGATTTAATAAGAAGATATAAGAAGACAGGAGAAACTGTGGTGAAAGCACTTTTGGCTTCAATCCTGGTTTTGCCTCTCAGTCCACAAAAAAGTACTGTCTGTGTGCAGGATGTCAGTACCAGATTGATAGTTGTTTCCAAGATGGTCTTGCTTGGTCTCAGGCAGTTTGCAGTGTGAATAAAATACCCGTGTATAGGGGAGGACAAGCCCGTGGGAGATATTTAAACTTCCTGTGTGGTTAAGGCACAGGACCAGGAGTCAGGAGATCAAAGTTCCTGTGTTGTATAGAAAAGCTGTTTCAACACATAGGCTGCATTGATGAAAATGATCTCTACCCGCAATTCTTAGACATGGCCAAGGCTTCATTCTTGCCAGGCAGCATCACCTTCTCATCCCTTACAGAGTGGTAATAGTTGCTGCTAAGGCCTCACAGGAGATGGTAAAACAACTGTTCTGTGGCACTTGTGGGAGATTCAGGTTATTTTATGGTCTCAAGACAAACCTGGGACAGTAGCATTTGCAGGAGTAGTCAGGGCCTCCCTCTACCCATCAGAGCCTGGATTCACTTCTGCTGCTTTTGGGAAAGAGGTGAGTTGAAACTACTGAGCACTCATGTACTGACATGGCTGGTCTTGTGGTCATTTCATGAGTTTTTAGTAACTTGTCTGTTGCCTGATGAAGACAGCATTTCCTAATAATAACATCATAACCATGGTACTGCTGGCTTGGGAGGGGTTGCAAAGTATCTGCTCTAGGTTAAGCATCCACTAGCCTGAAAAGCCAACTCGGGAATGAAGGTCTGCTCCGAGAAGGGGCTATACTGTGTAGGGGTGGGATTTTGGCATGACAGAGGTCTTTCATCTGCTGAGCTACCCATGTCATGAAGTGAAGTGACACTTTCCTGCCACTGAGATGGACTTTGCATTGCTAGCATTGAGCAGTCCTCAGCACCCTGTGTGACCAGATCCACCCTTCAGAGATGAACATTTGCATGTAGCTCAGAAATGCAAAGTTGGCCAAGGTCCCTGGAGGTCATCCCTGATGATGTTGCAGAGCTGTTTTCCTTTCAGTATGGCTTTTTGGTCTGATGGAGTTACATCAGTGGAAAGTAAAAGGTCAGAAACAAAAAAACTGTCAAATGAGATGAAAGTGAGTGTCTTGTGAAATATACCTCTCCTCTGTCCAAGTCCAACAGGGAGACAAGGATTTATGGTGAGATGTTCTTACCGGTGAGCTTATGGGAGCCAGCTCTACTTTAAAGAATCTGGAAAGAAAATTCTTCTCACCAGTTTGGCAGATGCTGAGGTAGAGATGTTTCTGCTTAACCAAACTGACACAATGGATTTTGTAAAATGGACTAGGACGTGTTAAGTAATATGTAATAATGTTATGACTTTCCTAGCAGAATCATGTATAAAATATGTGTGTATCATTAATTATCATAATGTATTGCTATTAATTATACACATATTTGAAAAAAAATGGTGGAGAAATATGTAACTTTGAAGGGAAGGAAAAGCCTTGTTAACCACTGAAAAATCTTAGCAGTCAAATAACTCCTTTTATGAAAAATTCAGAAAACTTCCCAGTTTAAGCAAATTAGTTTCACCTCTGCTAGAAACACTATTCTCTGCTCTGCCTCACACACAGAAATAATGGCCCCATAACCCCATTTAAGACTGTTGTTTGCCTCTGCATGGACACCAGTGTAACCGTCCCGGAGTAATTATTTATCTTGCCCCGTTCCAGACCAGTGCAGAGTGGCAAAGTGGAGAGGGGGTGTATGTTGTTACTCTGAAATAGATGTGGAGACCGGCATAGGTGCAGTGAGATGTTGAATTTGAAGCCATTCAGAATTTGTTTCTCTATGTAAATGAGAGAGCCACACAAATAAAGTTTTATCTTTGTAATTGCCTCAGCTGAGTTATGATTAATCCTAAGAATAAGGGATGACTTTTGGACATGAAGCTCCCCTTGTGAAATAAGAACTGTCTCATGCTTCTTTTGACGTATGTGCTTGTGCATAAAAGGGCGTTTGCTCTTGTACTTGCATCTTATACAGAGAGTAATGGAGTGGTCCTGGTAGATCTCCCTGTATCACCTGGACACTGTCCTGCCCTTGTGCCTCTGAAGCAAGGCATAAATGTCCAGCAGCTCCTTGGCCTGTGAAGAAGGGCAGCATTTGGCATGTGGAGCCCCCCCTGCATAGCCAGGGGCTGTGGCCAGGAGCAGGAGGAGTGTCAGGCAGGCACTGAATGCCACCTTTCAGGGCCCAGAACTGAAAGGGTACTGTTGTTATCTGCATTCCTTCCTGACCACATCCCATGACCTGTTGCGTGGAGCCTTTCAGAATACATCCAGGCACAGACAACAGGGCTGGGATGTGTGTCTGTGTCCTTGCCAGTGGCGCACTGTGAGCAAAGATCAGAAGTTCATGGATGCTCTGCTTTTCCTGTAGGCCATCCCACTGCTGGCAAGGCACGCTTGATGCTGGGCTGACCAGTGTGATGACAATTGTACCGTGATATGAAACAGTCAGAGACCTCCAACAGTAGCAGAATGCAGGGTAGGTTTGTTCATTATCACTAGGGACTGAATGAACCACTAGTTCTGTTTTAGCCTCAACCTGAAAAAAAAAAGTTGTGGGGTTGGCTGCCAGAGATAGTTTTCCTCTCTTTTTCCTTGCTGCAGCTCTGCCTGGAAGGATTGCTTTTTACCATGTTCTCTGGAAAGGTGAATCTTTCAATTAAGTTTGCTGGCTCATAGAATCACTGAATGGTTTGAGTTGGAAGGGACGTTAAAGATCGTCTAGCTCCAAACTCCCTGCTATGGGCAGGGACACCTTCCACTGGACCAGGTTGCTCAAACCCCCATCCAACCTGGCCTTGTTAATCGAGTTTGGTGTGTTCAGCTCTGGGCCACACTGCCACAGGCTTCTCAGATGGCCAGTTCAAGATGGCAAATTACATCCAACTGCTAACATGCCACTGAGTGGGGCAGTGCTGCTAGGTACTGTCCCTGTTCAGTAACTGTAGAGGAAGTTAGCCACTTGTCACCCTCACTACAACTAGATGATAAGTGATAGACCGGATTTCCCCACCCCCTGCCAAAAGTTATGCTGTCTCAGGTTGGTATTCAACAAATTGACTTTTTTTGTCTCTGTATTTTCACCACTTCTGCTTGCTACCACTCCTCTCACCATCCCTGTGGACAGGCCCTCGCAGGGGAAGGAAACAAGAGGCAGAGCCAGGAACAAACAAGTAGAAAAAAAAGTAACTGAAGGAGAAAGGAATAGAAGAGACAGATGAGGATGGAGCCCAGCCACAGCTTGGCTCAGGCTTGTCTGAGCCCGAAGTGCATTTGCCCAGTGTGCATTTGCCCAGTGCAGCTACGCAGGAACAGCTGTATGGCCTCAGGGCGGTGTGTGTGGACATCTGCCTTACGGGAAACAAATTGCTCCTGGTTAGAAAGACCCCTTGCAAAGGCATCTCCCTCTTCCCATTCATTGTGCAGGAGAGGCAGACCTCCCTCTGGGAGAATGCTCAGCTGTGTCCCCCAAGGCTTCATCCCCGCTACATCTAGATGTCTAAGTTGAACGTCACCATCTGTGAACTCGGTGTCTATTCTCCACATTTTGGGAGTGGAGGCTTATTTAATAAAGCTGATACAGTCTAGAAAGTTTTTAATCTCATCCCGCAGTGGACAGCTGGCTGTTGTCAGAGTGTCCCTTAGACTGCTGACTGTACTGATCCTTCGTCTCCAGGGACTACAGCTGGGAGTTTAAACTTGTGACTTTTGTGTAGCCATGTCAAGTTTGCCAGAAGGCATCCCTCCCTACCGCAGGCTGGGATAATTTGTCTCTTTGAGGTGTCGGTCGTTACTCACAGCTCAGGAGAGCGGCCCCGCTGCTCGCCCACCCAGCTTTCACACAGCAGGGGCGGCACGGTGGGAGGGCTGGGACGGTGGGTGGAGGAGTCGCCCCTTCCTGCGAGACAGGCACTGCTGCCGGGCTTTCCTGCCAGCCCCCGGGGCTGGGCGGGCAGCGCTCTCCCGCCTGGAAAGCCCATCAGGAATGCGAAAGCCCCCCTGTGTTGGTCTGAGCTCTGCAGTTTCACACAACAGTCATCCTGTTTTCAGGCACTTACTCCCTGCTAAAAAATGAGTCCTTCCTTCACCTCTAGCAGGGACTTATTTAGAATGCACGGGCTATAGTCTTATCTATCTATCTATCTATCTATCTATCTATCTATCTATCTATCTATCTCTCTCTCTCTCTCTCTCTCTCTTAAAACCCAGAATTTTCTCCATAAAAACCTTGATAGGGGGTGTTGGAACCCCCATTTTTGCTCTGAAAAGACAGACAACCAGAACCAAGCCTGGTTCGCCACACACCTCGGGTTAGTTTTGTGGAAACCAAGATGTTTAAGAACGTGGTATTACAAAAATGATCCGTTTGAATCCAGACCCCAGTTAGCTCGTTACACTCTACAGACTTACAGACCTAAAATCCTAAATCAAATGAGCAACATCATTGCTTTCTCTTAGCAGTCCTTTCTAGATGCGATTTTAGAATTAACTCGTATTTTTTGCATCTTTTTGTTCTCACTGCAGATTCTTCTGCAAGTGCAAGGCATGACGTTCCTTCCACTTGGGACATCAGCAGCAAGCACCACTTTGTCTAGTATGAATATATAACGATTCTTAGCTTTCTTTCCTTAAATTTACTTATAGAATTAGAGAAGAAAAAATTTTTTTCTAGCAATATAAGGACATCTAACAACATTGTGTCCCTACCTTTCACAATTCCAGTGTATACCTGGAATGAATAAGAATATCACAAATGTTTACTACAAGTGTAGTAAAGGCCACAGTATTCCACATGCCAATAACCTGCCAGTAAATTGGAGTGTTTCTGCCATCTCCATTGTGTGTGGCATCCTCTAACTAATTCTCTGGGTTTCTGCCTGGCCTTCCACTGTTACCATGGCTAACTCAGTGATGTA
This sequence comes from Eulacestoma nigropectus, assembly GCA_013397775.1. Taxonomy (NCBI): domain Eukaryota; kingdom Metazoa; phylum Chordata; class Aves; order Passeriformes; genus Eulacestoma; species Eulacestoma nigropectus. The sequence continues at coordinate 171,527 of VZTE01003578.1, forward strand.
GCACACGTCTTAATGGAAATGTGGGCTAAGTCAGGTGATGGCTGTTTGGTGAACTCTCACAGTAAACAGAACAGTCTGTACCCCTTCGATGTGTGCCCTCTGGAAATCCTACAATTACTATACCAATCAGTGATGTCTTACTTGCTCCTTACTGTGCTCTCTTCTGCATTTTACATGATCTGTGAAGAGGGACACTTCATCTTTTCCTGTGTTTTTACAGCATCTCCAGCTCTGGGGTTCTCATCCATGGCTGAAGCACCCAAGCAATAGAAATACAAATGAATTTTTATAAAGTTGAAGCTGAATAGTCTATCTTATTAAAGGGATTTTTTTTTTTTGGTATCAGAATAATCTTTGAAAGAACTTTACTTAAACCTTAAGAAGGTTTTACTTGTCTGCATAAAATTGGATGGGAGGACACCTGTAAATTAATGTTTTCATGGAATATGTATTTTCTGTGATTAAAAAGATCTTTCTCATGCTGGCAGATCTATTGCTACACTACTGAAGTCAAGGAGTAGTAGAACTGTGATAATGGGGATAGCTATAAATAGATTTGCCTTCACAAAACATGAACAGGTACTTCTTGAGTTACAGGAGTATAAATAAATTCCTATATCTTAAGCTATTGTCACGTTGGTGTTTGTAGACAATCAGATTAAACTGGAACCTGTTTTATGATAAAAGAGCATCTATTGCATGTACTCTACTGCCTGTGGGAAAAAATAAAACAGAAGGAAAAAAGGCTTTGAAAAGCACGCTTTTGGATGATTAACTACCTCCAGCACAAATGGAATGCGTAAACAGAAATTGCACAATGGTCCACTTATCGCATTCTCTCACCAGTCTCCTATAGCAAGCAGCTCTCCCCATAGGCAAGGGAGACAGGCCATGGATGTACATCCATGATGCTCATCAAACGAGAACATTGGAGATAACTATTGATGACCTTATGGGTAATCTTGAGGGAGCTGGAAGTGTTCATCTCATACTTAAATATTAGAGGGTCAAAAATGGTTACTCATATTTCAGTAACAATTGCTTCTTTAGGAAGGCTCAGCTAGCAGAAACCATCCTTCCTATTTAATAACATCCAGTTGTTCAGGGCAAAATGTCAATGGCATCATTCTCTTTGTGAAGAATACATGTTGCATTATTTTCCTTTGCACTATTTTGCTTGTAGCCATGAAATTAATGTAGCATCTGTTTCTCCAGTTGGCATATACTGTATGTAGAGTGTGGATTACATTATCTTTTATCAGTTTTTGTCTGATACAGACACAAAGAGTTTGCCTGACATAGTGCTTAACTATCATCCCACTGAGTACTGCAGTGGCATTTGTAAACCTTTGAAAATCCGGGATAAAGAACGAGAATGACTGTCAGGATAATCTTGTTAGTAACTTCTGATGGCTGAAAAGGTGAATTCCTCCCCTTTAAATCTCACCTCACCACCCCACCCCTCCCCAGTATGCCCAGTTTTTCCTAGTGTGAATTGCTAAATCTGTTCTTTTATAACTTCCGTGGCAGTCTAACAATGGTACTTCTGCTCTGTTCTCCTCATGCTTCCTGCCTAAAGTGCCTAAGTGTCTGCTCAGTGAAGCTAATCATGATTTGTGTGCTCTTTCTCTCTTTGCCACTTGTTATGGCCATCTCAGGCTTTGGAAGAGCTGTGTTTGGGCAGAGAGTAACGGGTGCTGGGAGAAAGTCGAGTGCTAGTTCCTCACTGAAATCACATGATGGCAAATCTGGGAATTCCTGCTTCATTTATGAGTGTGCAGAGAATGCAATGTCACTCTCTCCCCATCCAGAGATGCTTACTACAAAGAACTGAGCTGGATTCCACAGTGACAAAGTCATTTATTCAAGTAAATTCTCTCTTCAGAAAGTGAGGGGCATCTCTCGGCTCCCTCAGCTGAACCAAGTATTTTATTTTTGACATCTGTGCATTTTTTTTCAGTTTTTTTAGGTTTTTCTTTCCAAACAAAAGAACCTCTTCAAGAATTCTTCAAAAGAGCAGGTAAAATGCAATTTTTCTACAAGAAATGTTTCCTAGAATAGTTCACTGCAGTTCTGTTATTTTGTGAGGATAACTTTTAATATGTGCAATAAAATATTTCGTATTAAAAGTTGGTCAAACTTTGCAATTAGTGCAAGGTCTCTTGACAGGATTTATGTGTACCTGAGTATTCAGTGTTTTAAAACATCAGTGAGACACATGGAGTATATGTTATATTCAAATTTTTTTTAGTTTTGTTCCTATTTACCTTTACATTGTCTCAAAAATTAACCTTTCCTAGGATATTTAATACTTAAAAGATTGTTTCATTTTAATTTAGATTGTAGATTCTTTAGGGACTCAAACTCTTGCTATTGTTAATGTATATTATTGTTGCCTGTCCTACTCAACTTACGTGTAAGGGAAGAAGTTCAGGCTTATTTTTTGGACTAGATGTTCTGTAAAACATGAAGCTTCATGTTTAAAAAGTTTATTTAGATCTGTGTTTGGAGATAACACATTGATGGGAGTGAATACATCTCTCAGATAAAACGATTTAATAAAAATTGAATCACTTTTCTGAAGCATTCCTTTTCATGGATTTTACTCATGTTGGTTGTATTTGTAACAAGCTGTTGTGATTTTTCCAGTCACCTTGCTGCAGTAGTTTGCCAGCAAGGGAGCAGTCTGCAGACCAACAATGGGCTAGTCTGTTCTGCTCAGCCCTGCTTTTGCTGAAAGAGTTAGAGGGTAAAACTGCCCCACTTCCCAAGAGCTTGAGGTTTTACAAATTAGCTGTGGATGTTTGATTTTCAATGACACTTAAGGTGAGAAGTCAGGGGATCAGTTGCTTAAATGTAGTTATAAACTTTTTAATGGGGAAAGTTTATTTGTATTTTTTTTTTTTAAATAAAATCTGTAACTCATGAAATAGATGTTGAAGAGCTGCAGCTTTTGAGAGTTGTTCAGCTAACATGTAGGAAACTTTCTGTATTTCTTAACACAGTGATAGATGGAACACAGACACTTATTTGCTTTCTGAACTCTCATAAAAATAGTTGGTCTTCTCACATGCTGCCATCAGAATTCCTAGTATTTCCATGGGGGCAACTGCCATAAGCTGCCAAAAGCTCAGCTTCCAGTGCAGAATTTGGTCTAATGGTGGGAGGCTGTGGGAGGTTTGGACCTCATCAGTTCTCTCTTTAGGCACCCTTATGTTGTCCTCTGTGTTAAGCAGGACACCATGAGTTAGTCTGAAAGATCACTGGAACGAGAAGAGAAACCACGGATGGCAGAATTGCTGAAATTTAGAGCTGAACAGATCCCAGTGAGTACGATCCAGAAAAATTGTCTGTATTACGGGCTTTTCCTAGGCTAAATCTAGGAGGAGAAATGGTTCCTCACTGCAAACATTTTGGACGCTGTTTGAGTAGAAACAAGAAAAATTCAGGCTTGTGGCCTGATGTCAAGGGAGAAAAAGGGAAGAGAAGTCTAAGGAATTTGTCTATGATTTTTCCTTCAGAAGGTATGTTAAATAAAGCTATATATATATATATAAATATGTATATATATTTTATAGGAGAACTGAAAAATTTAAACTTTTGCCCTCTTTTTCACTGGTAGAGAAATTAAGTACAAAAGGGATAAAAGGCATCACAGAGGAAGAGCCTTGTTAGACTGAGACAATGCAGCAATTATTTCTATAATGTTTCCCAATAACAATAGCTGCAAAAATACTAAGAAAAAATATCTCACAGTTGTTGGTTGGTTTTTTTTTCTTTATTTTTTTTTTTTCATTTTGTGACTGAGTGCTTTTGCCAGATCACATTTTCCCCTGTGGATTAACTTTGAACTGCCAATTAAAAGTTATTGCTAAATCCTGTTACAGCAGAAAGCCTTCAGGCTCATACTGTTAAGATTTGGCCATTGCTCTTTCACATAATAGATTAAACTGCTGGGATTTTGGTAAATTGCTTTTGTACATTTTTTAGAATAGCCACATAGCCAGTATATTTTTTGCAAAAAGGTAGGAACTGTATTAATTTCTGCTTATTTCGTTCTATTAAAAACAAAGGGGGAAAACTGGAATTGAGACAAGAGTGAATATTGTTTTTAACACATTGTGTTGATAGTGCAATAAAGTTTGCCTATTGATACAGTGATGACCTGGTTTCTTCTGCAAGAGCTTTACTAAACCCTGTCAGCCTGTTCTACTTAGAAAAGAAAATTGCTGAAATCTGTGTGGCAAAAGTTAGATGATCTTTCCTACAATTTTTGGGCAAAGAAGACAGAATACTGCAATAACTGCTGTTTCCAACAGGCACATTCTGTGTGTCATTGCTCTGAGCAGGGACATACTGAACATTATCTCAGAAGCCTCAGAAAGCTTTGTGGTAATGGTTGGCAGATGTTTGCTTTTTTTAATGTGGTCACTGTAGGATTATCAGTTGCTTTAAAATCAATGTGTCCAGCTAGAAATAGATCGAACACAAAAGAGAAGTGAACCTACTGATACTTTAATTTGTCTTAGAGAAGAAGAATCGTTCTGCATCCATTAAAAAAGCTGCATAGTTGTTGTCAAAGCCATCCATTCAGTCTAAGATATGTTGAGCATAAAAAGGTATTCAGCCATAAATCAGCATCTGGGTTTTCATTGCTTTAGCCCTGATCCTGTGATCTTGTTGAAAAGATTGCATATCTTGATCTCTGCAGAAATATGACTGCACCCATCATTCTTCTGTCAAAAAGAGCAGAAAAAGGGGTGTCTTTTTCAATGAGTAAAGATAGCCTGGAATAAAATAAAAGTTGTGTTCCTGTTCAGCAAATTAATGGATGCTTCTATGCAGGGTACAGTGTCTTCTGGTTGATGAATGACTTTTTCTTGCGTGCTTGTTTTGAAGGCATCTTCATGGCACCAATCAAAAGACGTTGTAGGCTGGCAAAAATCCTTCTGCAGCATTCAATGGGTTTATGTACTAGGTCTGTGGTATTTCAGGAACCTATAAAAAAGTGTAAAACAAGTACTGATGACGAGTCCTTGATAATTGGTAGCAACAGCCACAGTGGGGATTTCTGGGGCTCTGGACTTCTCTGTCAGAGAAGATGGCTTTTAAAATGGAAAGTGCAAAAGGTCCAGGGGCTATTGAAGTTTCATAAAAGCTTCTCTTTAGGTACATGGCACAGGACAAAGGAGAGCATGGAGACATCTGTCCTCCACAGGTTTTTTTAGTATGCTTGCCATTCCCTAGCCATCACCACCACCCCTCTCCCCCTCCACCCCTTGACAGCAGATGCCCTTATCTTCTTTCATGGTGATATGTCACTTCAGAGGCTTGCAGCATCAGTTGGCTCAGCGCTGTAGAGGTCTCATTTGATGCTCATTGCCTTTGTTAATTTGCATAAACTCATGCAAATTTTTACTCTTTTGGGATGGGTAATTATTGTTGCATTTATTTGATCTATAGCACTGCCAGCATACCCTGTGGATGCCATGCTTGAAGTCTCCTCTAACCATTTCTCTCCTCTGACATCAAGTGCTTGTAGCAGAAAACTTCACCTCTTTTACATGTATCATTACAATTATTGGTGTAATGTAACATAGAGAATGCATCTGCTACATTCTTTTTTTAATTAAAAAAAGAATCTTGGCATAATGAGCCTTACAACTTCTAAATTGACAACAGCATTGATTATTCTTTTTTAATAGACTGGTTTATGGTCTTTCTGGTTGCTTCACACAAAAGGACAGCAGGGTTGGTTTGGTTTTGGTTTTGGTTTTTTGTTGTTGTTGTTGTTGTTGTTTTTGTTTTTGTTTTTTTTTCCCCAGTGGTTCCCAGCTGTTGAATTCTGCTCAGCCCCAACAAAAAACTGCTTTCTGTTAATATTGCTGTGGTGCTGCAGCTTGCAGCTGAGCCACCAGAGGTTTGGATTTGGGAAGTGAGGTAGAGCCTCATTTAGCTAATGCCACATCTGAGCTGCAGTTCTCAGCAGCCTCACAGAGGTGGCCTACAGGGCACTCTTTTCTAGCAGGATTAGAAGTGGTGCCATTGCTTTTCCCCAACTGATATAATGACTCCTGAGAAATGTTTAGTCGAGTATAAAGGAGAGGGACCTGCTCATGCTGGGGTGCTCCCAGGTTGACCCAAAACCAGAGGCTTGCTCTGCTCTCAGGCTTTGCATTGAATTGTGTAATATTTTCTTTTCTATTGTTCATTTGTTAAAAATCTTATTTTTTTACCTGTCATGAGACCAGGAGGACTTGAAACATACATTTTCATCCCAGTCCAGTGTCAGTAAGCCAATACAGTTACATGACTTTTGGATTTGTGGATTTGTGATTATCATGGATATGTTAATTACTGTGCAGGGAAGCAGGTGTCCCATAGGGCGTGAGGCACAGCTGGGATGTATTTTGTGCTCTGCGAGGAGCAGCAGCAGCAGGGTGAATGTAGTGCAGTGCAGTTCCAGCTGCACCACGTGGGAGCTGCTTTAGTGGGGGTGCTGGGAAGTTTAGTGGTTTGTTTGAGACTAAATCAAAGCAGAAATGTAAGTGTGGCATTTGGCACCAGACCCTCTTTCTTGAACACCCTCAAAGGGCATTTATGGGTGATTTTTCCTCTGAAAGAGGTTCTCTTTCAGAGAAGTAAAGAAATACAGCATTTTGTAATTGCTTGTTCTAGAAATGCATTTTTGTTATGACTTTGTAGTTTTATAAGTTTGAAATTTGCTTTTGATCAGAACAGCTGGATTGGTTAAACTGCTTTGTGAAAACTATATTTAATTCATAACAAAAGCATAAGAAATATTTGAGATTTTTCAATTGTCTTGGAAACAGAACAGGTACAAGGTGAAAAATGCCAAAAGATACACTATGTATAAATTGGAGAGATGATGCAACTGTTCAGGATATAGCTGACAATCTACTATTGCTCTTAAACTACAGCCTCTCTTAAGTCAGATATTAATCATAGTCTATAGGCATAAGCATAACTGAGGCAATATTTCTTCATCTGTAGAGACAGCATCCAATAATTGTATGATTATGAAGGAGCCATTTTAATGTTTGCATGCCTGTCTGTAGTGCTTTATCTTTACAAACTGTGTCTGTTAATTTTGATCTCTAGTTTTAGTTCCTAATACAATTCATGCAATAAAAGCTGCCATAAATTCCACAAAACCGCGGAGATCTCATGATAGATGAGTAATTTAGAAATTTGCTTTAATCAGTCTAATCAGAGTTCTGGAGGCAGAAATACTTGTCAAAGCAGTATCACTTATCATCAGTAGTGTTCATCATCAGCAATGTTCACTCAAAGCACTTCTGAATATTTGCCATTTGTATTTAGGAATGTATACAGGAAGATTTGTGTCTAAGGGGCTGTTTACAGCAAAAATAGTTTCTACCTGTTTGGTAGCTCCAGCAATACGTTTTCTTTTACCTTTTCAAGGACAAAATTTATCTTTGTAAATCTGTTAATTATCATCTAATTTCCTTATTGGGTAATTAATCTTTCTTGCTCTCTCTCACCAGTAGCAGGTAGAATTTTACCTGGCAGTTGTGAATGGCCAGGGGCTAATTACAGATCTTTGAATACAAATATCACTGCAATTGAAAAAAAGCCCCCAAATTAAGCCTTGGAATATACATGAACAGACAGCTGAGTACCTTAAAGCTTCTGAAAATTCGCGAGGTAGGGAAAGGCAGAAACACTTCAGAAGTGCTTCTGTACAAAATGAGGCAGCTGAACACACTCTATAATAGGCACATGAAAATTTATTGGGAGAGCCTTAAATATCCTCAAACATGACTCAAGCTTCAGTCAAGGACCTGATTTTTTCAACAATAGGCTCAGTCTCTTACAATGTGTTGAAAGAAAGAGCTCCTTAGTTTTTGTTTGTTTGTTTGTTTGTTTTGTTTGGTTGGTTTTTTTTCTGTGCTGGTGTTTTATACTCGCTTTTATAACTGCTAATACATTTCTTTTTTTTTTCAAAATTGGCAGTCTTGCTTCACTTACTTTAAAATTTTGTAGTGCACTGAACGGGGGCTAGCTTAAGATAGAAACCTGTGTCTCACCCAGCAGATATAATTTCTCATTTAAATTCTTTTTCCTAGAGTGTTACACTAAGAAGCTGTGAAGCACAGGAGAGAAAGTGCTCAACCATAGCCAGTAGTGGACAGTTATCTTTTCTCTGAGCTGGACAAACTCACTGCCCACAAATGGCTCTTCATGCAGCAGCCTGAGGGAGGCATTGGCAGAGCAGGGAACCAGGGGAGGTTTCAGTAAGCTTGTGGGGAAATAGGGGTCTGTTTGTAGTTTCCCACCTCCTCCCACAGTGGGTATTGCATCCAGCTGCTCCTCAGACTGTTGGTGTCTGACCAGGAATGCCTCACTGCTCCCTGAGGAATTTTACATAACGGTCTGGCTGGTCAGCTGAGGGGTGAGCGAGCGTCAGTCAGCCAACTGCTCTGGCTGTTCTCGTGTGTGATGGGGTCTGGCCCGGCATGCCTGTGGTATAGTTTCACATGGTGGCTTGTGGAGAGGGCGTGAAGAATAAATTTTTCACGAGTCTCTTGATAAAATAAGGACCTATATTAGCTTTGAAAACTGACCTTGTGAATTGACCTGTTTCTGCCTAAACCCTTTGAGAGAGGGGATTAGGTTCCTGGTCCTCAGACAGTGTGACACTTCAGAAACATTTGCCATTGGCTTCAAGATGAAATAAAGAATTCAGAAATAGGAGGCACCATGAAGACTCCCTGAAGGACACTCGGGTGGTTGTGCTGAGCTTGGCCTCAAGATACACAAACTTCATATTTGTGTCTCCCGGGAGCCATAAACCTACTGGCTACTGGGAGCCCATTCCCTTCTCACATTGGGTTCACATGCTCAGGAAGTGCCTGGCCCAAACACTGAGCTGCTTTGGGTACCCCAGCTGATAGAATTGTGGCCTGTCTTTTGACTTGGCTAACTTTGAAGCCAGGGCTTGTTTCAGCAGGGACTGGACTAGACAGTCTGCAAAGGTCCTTCCAGCCTGGACTGTTCTTGATTCTGTGTCCTCCTTAATAGTGGGGCTTCAGGTGGCTTCTGACCTTCTAGGGAAGAAAGAAGCTTCAAGCTTCATCTTACCCACAGGAAATTAGTGCCATGACCACAGGCTGACAAGTGCCCTTTTCTCTGAACCAAGAGATACACAGAAACTGGTATAGCTCCGACAGCTTGTACTAGTACGTATTAGCAGTGGACTATGCAACATCAAGTCAAATGCTGGTCTGGTGGGACATTCAAATGCAAATCTAATTTTAGACCAGAGATTTTAACCCACCTTCCCTGTATTTCCAATGAACCCTTGGTCTTCCTGATACTTCAGGGTCCATCTTTCAGTTTGTTTTTAACCAGAATGTTTGCAGTTGTCTAGGAAAAACCTTATTCTAATAAAATACCACTTACAACGAAGTGTCATGGGTCAGGAGCTCCTTGTAGCAGGAAGCTGTGGATAGTTGGTATTTTCATGGGTTCAGCAGGTGTCTGGACATGTTCTTGCCCTGGAAGTCCAACAGAGGCTGCAGAGAACAAAGCTACCTGCTCAGGAGCTGCAAGCCTTTGTAGACTGGGGAAGGCAGGACATGGTATTTGGGGCAGAGGATGGATGTAGCTCTGAGCTGTTCTGGGATGGTCAGTCTCTAAGGATGCCCTTGGATGTCTATGAGCAGATTTGCTGCATAGAGCCTTAACTTTAATCTTCCTGCACTTTGGCAGCAGTGCTGTGGTTCTTCCTCCACACATGGCATCCTCACATGATCACCTATCCTAATGAATGTCTTCCAATCTAATGTACATGCTCTGGAGTAGAAATATTTTTGCAAATATTTCAGTGGAGGAAGGGAATAAAAGGAGAGTCACTGTGCATTTGTTGTTTTGTTTGGCTGCAGGGTTTTAAGTTTGTATGCAAGTTTGGGCAGTAGCTAGTGCATCATCCTTGTGCCTGCCTCCAAGCAATTTTCCTAGCTGAGTAAAAATGAAAAATAGGAAATGAATGGAGTTTAAAACAAGTAAGTGTGAATTTAGACTCAGAGAATCATCTTTGAAAAAAAATAGATATAACAACCACACATACACAACCACTCACAGTTAGAACTCTTTATTTGTTTTAAGAATCTAAGGGCTGTTACTCTATGGCTGTAACCTTGGTGACCTGTGATGCATTAGCATTTCATTTCAGGCCGTTAGGGAGCATTCCTTTCCTCCTGAGTGTTGTACAAAGCTGTAATGTTTTTCTTCTGAAGAAGGAAGCTGAGTAATTTCTGTGAACAATATGGGCTTTGATATAAATGAATGTGGGTTTTTATAAAGTACTATGTGGTAAAGAATTTTCTTCTTTTTGTCCTTCATGTTTTCTGTGCATTGTCCTTGTTTGCTCCCCAAACCCACTAAGCAGTGAACTTTTTCACACCATCCATAGCAGTTTTATCTGGATCTGCCATTGGGACAGAATGACTTGTTTCAATCCATCCTTGAGGACAGTCATTCAGGAGTTCTTAAGTAGTGGTGTCTATAGTCGCAAGTTTGTCTTTGTAGTTTTTTCTCTTGGGGGTGTGGGTGCTAATTTTTCACACATTTTCCTTTCCTCAATTTTATATGACTGCTCGTGGATGCCAGTTGCAGTCCTACTGGGCACATTGGAAGGTGGATTAGAAGTGTGTGTCTGAACTGAATCTCCACAGCACCTCCCTGTTCTGTGCTTTAGTTTGTGTGGGGGAACAGTCTCAAGAGTGCACAAACTTTACTTGCAGCTGAGATTTACCCAAGAGATGTGCTCTCACCACTGCTGGGTCCGTGGGACCACACAAGGGACAGTCTACACTAAAGCTTTCTGAGATGTAAATAGTGTACAGTTTAGGTCTTCAGCACGAGTCCTTTACCCTATAGATTCATTCTGATTGTGCCACACCAATTACTAATACAGATGTAGCCACAGATGGCTCAGGGAGTACTTTTGTCTTCTTTTTTTACTATTTGGAACAATAAAGCCAGTGCAGGGTGATATATGAGATACTGTAATGTGCTTCTGTTCCTGACTCCTCCTGATGTTTTTCCAGCCCAGAACAAATGGTGTACTTCTCTCCTTACTAGGTCAGTTCTCTAATATCTCTCTTTGGCCATGTTGACATCAGTTTTTTGCTTCTCTTCTACACTCTCTGTGCGTGATGCACTCAAATGCAGTTGATGTTTCAACTCCTGATCAAAAACCAAAGTCTCTGAAACCCTGAAACCAAGCAAACTTTGCTTTGCAGTGGCATTGGATGCTTTAGCTAGAGGCCAGAATATCTCTCAATAATCTAAATGGCAACTGGTCATCAAAAAACTAGAATAACTTTACATACAATCACACCCAACTTGATCTGGTGTTGAGCAGGGAGCTGGTGTATCAGAAGACACTCATACACTCCGTTTTCTGTTTTCAAGGAAATTCTCAGCAGGTAAGTACTGGTTTGTGCATGACTTGGTCACGTCTCCCCAGCCAGCACGGGACATCTTTGGTGTTGTGTACCCATATCCCACATTCTATCACCCATTATCACCCATGTGTGCCCAGTATGTGAAGGTTATAACTTCAGAGTGTGTATCTTTATAAAGGTTGTGTGGTTATGCATGCCATGAGAATACACTTTTCTGCTAACTTTTTCTGTGCATCAGATTTCATACTTGGTCCTTTCCTTGTCTTGGACATAGAGACTGTTCAAGTGCTAGAAGCAGTGTATTTGGTAAGGAAAGTGGTAATGAAACCATCCTGAGTGCCATGTCCAATAAGATCCTGACGAAACTCCTGCATTTACTGAAGATTATATCACTGAGGATGTCAGCAGTCACTCTTTTTTCTCCATTCCCTCTCACTGTTCCTCATAGCACCTCTTTGCATCTCTTTCTTACCTTATTTATAGCTTAAGTGGGCTTAAGACTCAACTCTGTCATGACACACATTCTTCAGCTTCACTGACCTAAATGGTCCAAATTAAATAATATTAAACCAATTCATTTGCACACATGTAGAAAACACAATAAAGCTTAGTGGCTTTAGTGTAAAATCCACTCTCCCTCGTCCTGTCTCTGTCTTGTGTAAAAAGTCCCTTTACATCTATTTTATAACTTCCCTCTAAGTAGTGGAAGGTGCTATAAGGCCTCTCCAAAGTCCTCTCTTCTCCAGGCTGAACAACCCCAACTACTTCAGACTGTCTTCAGTGGAGAGCTGCTCCTCTGATCATTTTTGTGGCCTCCTCTGGACTTGCTCCAACACGTCCATGTCTGTCTTGTGCTGGGGACCCCAGAGCTGGATGCAGCACTCCAGCTGGGGTCACACTAGAGCAGAGTAGAGGTGCAGAATCACCTCCCTTGACCTGCTGACCATGCTGACTTTGATGCAGCCCAGCATACAATTGGCTTTCTGAGCTGTGAGCACACATTGCTGGGTCATGTCCAGCTTTTTGTCCACCAGAACCTGCAAGTCCTTCTCCACAGGGCTGCTCTCAATGACTTATTCTCCCAGTCTGTCCTCATATCTGGGACTGCTCTGATCTAGGTGCAGCACCTTACAGTTGGACTTGTTGAAATTCATGAGGTTCTTATGGCCCACTTCTCAAGCTTTGCCCAGCTTCCCCTGGATGACATCTCTTCCTTTTGCTGTGTCACCTGCACTGCTCAACTTTGTGCCATCTGCAGCTTACTGAGGGAACACTCGCTCTCATTGTCTATGTTGTTGAAAGGGACATTAAAGAGCAAAAGATGTTAAAGTTATATGAGAAAGCAGATTGCCATGAGCTTTTTACCCATACTGAGTGTCAAAAGGAAGAAAAGCCACTACGTTCATTTTCCAGAATCTCTTATTATGCCACGCAGAGAATTAAAACCACAGCATGAGCCAGTGACATCCTCTGCAAGGCTGTTGGGCAGTCCTCACTTGAGCTGCAGTAAAGCATCTGTGCACGTGTGGGTGCTGGGTGGGACCCCACCTGGACAAGAGAGGCTGCCCAGGCACTTATGCCTGAGGGTCCCACCGATCCCAAGGAGCTCCCCTTGGGCACAAGGGTCCCTTTTGGCAGCTTCCCAAGAGAAACAGGGCCTGAGGCCTTTCAGTTTTGAAACAAGAGTTGGGCTGACAAGAGGAGCACATAACTAAGTCCTTCTCTGGCAGGACCGACTGGAAGGCATTTCTGCTGGTTCATCAGCTTGGGGCTGGGAGGGGAGGCTGCAGACACCAGCATGCAGCAGCACCAGCAGCAGCAGCGCTTCCTCCTCTATAGGGAGGGTGAATGAGCCGATCCACTGGGGCTGGAAACGTGGGGGTCAAAGACCCAGAGACATCCCGTTGGCCACGGGGGCTCAACTGGAAAGAGCAGAGTCATTCCTCTCCTCCCTTGGAGGGTTCATTTTGAGAGTCTTTTGCTTTTACTGCTGGAAAATCCAATTAAAATGCAATGTCTGGCTAAACTTGGCTAAAGAATAATAAGATCTCTGCATTTTGTGTGTCTCTCAGCTAATGAGTTCTCCTCTTTTATAGAGAAATTCTGAAGACAGATTTTTATTATCTTTTTTTATTATTATTAAGAAAGGAAAAAAAGATAGACTGAATACAGTACCTCTCAGACATTCAGCCCATCTCAAGGGCTGCCAAAGCATGTAGAGTGTGATTACAGCTTCCTATTTCATTGCTGAGTGGCTCTATAAATAACAGTATTCAATGAAAATTGCTGGCAGAAGCATTGCTTTTAAAACATGAAAATGTAAAAAAAAAAAACAAAACACTCAATAACTAGATGCTTTTTTTTCACCTAAGCTTCCTAAGGCTTTATAGGTCCAAAAGGAACAGATTACTGTAAGGATTTCTGAAACAACTTTTCTCTACTGTGATAACCATTTCTGTTTTCCCTCATCACTATCAAAGATCTGCAAAGCCAAGGTCTAAAAAACCAAATTCCAGTTGATACTGAGACTGATTTACTTCCTGAGCTGGAAAATTAACCTCAAATGAATTTGAGATCATGAACCAAAAGGAAAACTGTACAGCTGGACTTTCATAGCATTTGGGGCTCGAGGGGGAATCTTGACTCCATCTCTCACATTCTTATCGCACATTTGCACATTTCAGCCAGTTTTCCAGGTGTTGGACTGAGATTCATGCCTTGTCTAAGCAGATGTCCCACTGACAGCTGCAGTCCAGAAGACATTGCCAGGCTGCTGTCCTCAGTAGTTTGTTTCAGCACTTAATCAGTGTGATGACAAAAAAAAAGTAAGAAAAATCAAGCTGTATCTCCTGTTTGAATTTATTTGGCTTCAGCTTCCAGCCTTCACTTTGTGTCATGCCTTTCCCACTAAGTTCAAGAGCCCTTTAGAACCACATATTTTGTCTCTGTGAAGGTGGCCCAGTAACTGAGTCATTGCACCATCTTTTTTTTTTTCTTTTGAAAAATAGGAACAGATGGAATACCTTCAATCTCTCTTGTGGTATGGCATTTCTCAAGCCCTTGAATTATTTTCATGGAGGTTTCTTTTTTTTTCCATACTGCCTCCCTTCTTCCAAATTCTATTTCAAAAGGGGAGCCCCAGAACTTTACTTAGCACTTGGTGGGTAACAAATTCTTACATGGAGGGAAAAAGGCAATCTCAATCCCTACGCACCTACACCTTCAAGAATTGTATTTGTCCTTTTGCTATGTAGTGCAGGAGATTGTAGCCTTGCTTTGTCTGTTATGCTGGACCATTTTGCAGGGCCACAGCTCTTTGCCATATAGCTTCATTTTTTTTTTTGTTCTGTAAATAGACTTCAATCCTTGTTCCTGGACCTATTATTTGCATGGGTCTGTTTGCAGAGATATTTTCCCTGAATGGGCCCAGATGATGCCTTAAAAACAGCTGACAGCCATAAAAATTCAAATGATATTTCTGACCGTTAAGCAAAGGTATCTCAAGAATTTTGGAGCATGTAACCCTAAACTAAAGGAGTCTGTGTTCTCAAAGAGAAACTTCTCACACCGGTTCCAGCAATACTTGGGCTAAACAGTTGTTACTGTTTTTCCTTAAATTTTGAAAGGGACAAAGCTATGTTTTCTTTTAAAAATGGGTTACATATGTTTATCAGTCATTCACAGATTGTAGACAGCTTTTCCCCTCTTCATGTGTATTGGTTTTGTTTAGCCACATATTATTCTCTGCTCTAGAAATTAACCCAGACCTCCAACTTTTTGGCTTTAATGAAAAGATGAGAAAATTAATTTTGTTGGTAATCAGATTATTCTGCGTTTACATGCAGACTGCTTTAAAGTACCACAAATAAAACAAAACAAAATGAGTTTATAATTTTGGATGCAACACATTTCATGAACAATTTCAAAGAACTTTGGACTGTACTAAGCAATACATTAGTTGAGCAATTCTAAGCATCAAAGAGACTCAATTTACTTTCAAATAACTGATATTTTGTTTTAAAACACAGACTACTTGGCTGTCAGAAAAAGTTAATTATTTAGAATTCTTTGTTGCTCTGTTAACTCAGAACTATTTCTGCTATGAGGAAATTTTTGTGAACTTTGATAGATCCAAAGAAGACTATTTTATCTAACAATTATCCATACTCTAGCAATGATCGTGTATGAAGCAAAAGAGACAAATATCTGCGGTTTGATAGGAAATTCATACATATCTTTGAATAGTACATAATATTTTCAGATCTCCTGAAGAGTGATCCATGATTAAATTAAAGATTTTGGGATTCACAAAATTATCTAGTCATTGTCTTTCACTTTCTTATCACTGCTAGGGTAAGATTTCCAAACTGTATTGGATAAAGAAAAATCTGTATTCTGTGAACTTTAGAGAGATCAGTTTATCTCTTTGAAGATAATAGTCCTTATTCCCACCAACTCTAGCATTCATTTACACCACTTTGCCTGTGAAAATAGGATTTAGAGCAAGTGCAAATGTATCTAGCTCTAGCTTCATGGTTGGGAGTAAAGCCATTAGCGTGAGTGTCAGGCCCTACAGTTTTATCTCCTTTCCCCTTATTTGTACCTGTGTCCCACAGTGGGAATAGGGTGTCCTCTCCAGAATATAAGGATAGGGACTAAGAGCAGAGTGACACCAATTGTCACATGGCAAGGTCATAGTTTCTGCCAGCCCTCTCTGGAGCTCTATGACCTGCAAATTGTATTTTTCAGGGGCTATATTCCAATAGGTATTTTTAAAGGGATAGTGTGATGATGGAGGGCTAGAGCTAGAGATAAAACAAACTCATCCAAACTTTTCAAAAGCCCAGAGCTGTCTGTGCCCATGGGTCTGCCCTGATACAAGATGTTCACAGTGCTCACTCACGCTCAGGATAACTTGCTGGCAGCTGGTGTGCTGCCCTGCACCACAGCCAGAGCATTGTGGGATGTTTTCACTTCCACCCAAATTGTTAGAGGCTAAAAAGCTTATAAGAATAAATAAAGAAAGGGAAAGTTGGGTGCGCATCTCCTTCCCCACTCTGTTTAGCTGTCACTTACTCTGTTGGTTGATAGTAAGGTTTTGGTTGTGTAAGGCTGTCATGTCACGTTGGACTTAGCGTCTGAAAGCCAAAAATGCTCGAGGGGCTGGAGGATCATGTGGCTGTTCTTCCAGCCAAGTTTCCCTCAGATCTTTAAGCAGCTCCTTCAGAAATGCATTCTTGCTGCAGACCTTCTGGAGACTCGAATGACTCGCAGAAGGACTCGCTAATGACGCTCCTGTGCAGTGAACTTTCTGCCCAGGAATGCACTGTCTCCTGTGAGCGCCAACAAACACAATCACCCGCTGGGGGCAGCTTGCTTCAGATAATCTGAACAGAGAGGCCACCCTCATTCCCCATTTCAGGAAAACACACTCGGGTGTGCTCTCACACATAGGCTGAGCATTTTGATGAGCAGAGGTTATTCCTGTTCTTATAATAACGTATTTCCTCAAAGTATCAAAATAATTTATAGCTTTGCTGAATGAAATCTAATGGAAAAATGTTATTTGGCAGACAAGGTATAACTTAGCCCTGAGACAAGCTTAAATGTATAGTAAAGCAGGGAATAGAAAATTCCCTAGCAGCTGCTAGGCTGTGGCTTCACCCCCTCCTCTTAAATGCTTAAAGCAATCCCCGGTTGCTGGAACATTTAAATTGCTTGAACACTTCAGAGATTTTACTACTCTTTCTATTTACTGCAGTACGAAAGTTCTGCTTCTGTGCTACATTTGAAGCATCTTCTTCCCAGGGATACCTTAATAAAATAATTCACAATTCACCTAAATAAAATAATCACATTCCCATCAACATGAGAAGAGTGTTGGCCATGCATGAGGGAGGAGGAAAACTGTGGTAGGCAGGGAGCAGTCATAGAAAGTGGAAATATATCAGTCTTAACACAGCTACTCATACTGTGGGTTGGGGCTGCTCTGGTGCCCTTCCCTTCTCACATTTCCTCTGCTCATGCTGCCAGCTTGCCAACACGAAGGGTGCAATTTCTCTATGTAATTTTGACCTTCTGGCCCTGAGATTCCATCATTTAGGCTTCCCCTTCGAGTCTTGAACTTGGACAATTCCTTTTTGCAACCAAACCTCACCCACAGTCTAAGCATTTCAAGCTTCTGTTTTGCATCTTTGAAAGGCTCTATCCAAAGCTGAGTGAAGTCAGTGGAAGGACTCTCCCTAGCCTCAGTGTATTTTGGATAAAGCCCTAAGGCAAGGCTCACATTCCATACATTTTAGCTTGGATTTGGATTTTCATAAGCTTTAACACTCCAGAAAGCTGCCAGCTTCACAAATCTACATCCCATAGTATGTGTTTTCAGCTTCTTGGTTTTGTAAGAATGCTTTAAAGCAGAGAGAGGAGTTAATGAATTTTTCAGGACTATAACATGAACCACTGACCTCAATAGCACACCAGTTTTCATTGAGGATGCTGTCTTTCCTTCTCTTGCATGAACATTTGCATCTAAGAAATATGAATGTACATAAAAGCAGGTTCATTTGCAACAATGAAGGTAAAAAAGCTCTGTTCAGCCGGAGGGTGCTAACAGAGTGCCCAAATCCAGAAAAGAAAGATCTAAATGTATCTGTTTTCATTTTCCCCCTTGCTTACTCAATGTAGGCTGTGTCTGTTTTTGATTTATACCAGAACAGTTTATTAGAATACCACTGAAACTTCTAATCCAAACAGACTAATTAGCTCAAGCAGGTCTGACCCCATCCTGGCTAAAATCAAAGCAAAATCTGATAGGAACAGAACCAAATCACTTTGGCTGTCTGGAAAGAAGAAGTACTACTGATGCCTGAAATCAGTACACCTACATCCATTTACAGGGTCACTGTCTGGCTCCTGGAATGCTTTATTTTTTGCCATGACTGTCTCAGAAGAATGTTATTTTTGCATTCATAGCAAAAATAAATGTAAAACAGGAAATAGTTTTGTTCTGTGGTGATAATTAATTTCTGAATATAGCCATGAAACTGTTTAGTACAGGAAGGAAAAAAAAATTAAATATATAAAGCAATTTTTTTTAAAAAAAGAAAACAAAACCTGCAACATTTTTTGAGCATTAAATATGGAAGTGAATCTCTGTAAAATACTTACCTATTTCCTTTAATGCCCCCTCTTTGGTTTAATTATCTTGGATGTATTATGGTCAGTGTCAACAAATCATGTTATTTTTACCTGCAGTGAAGTAAAAACTCCAACCATATTATCAGGCTATGGAAATTTTACATTCATTTTCAAAAGTATAATTATATAATCAAAACTAATATGCGGCTTTGTTTACCACTCGAAATAGTTGCTGCACCAATGGGCATTTCACAAACCAAAGTCCTGATAATACTAGGGCAAAGAGGATAGCTGAAAATTTCAAGTCTATCCCACTGTTACCTTCATTTGCACCTGGGTCCTCCAGGAAGAAGACTTATTCTGCTTTGCTGCATGTTTGCAATAAAGGAGAAACCAGCAATATCGTGAACTCTGCTCTTCTGCACCTGTTGGCAGTATCTTTTTTCCATGGTACCGCTGCCAAGGCATATGGAGGCTCTAATTCCTTTGTGCAAAGAGACTCTTTTTCATCACCTTTTCTATGAAGTAAATTTAGGCTAAAAGCAGACAGGAAAAATGTGACATGAACCCTTATTGTGTATCAGTATTCTGGCTGCAGCAATTTCAAGCACCTGCAGTTTATCAAGTTAAACATAACAACAACTGACACTGTGGGAATAACAATCATCTAGGCATGTCATTTGGGAGGCAATAACACATTTTTTTCTTGCACTTTGTTTTAAAGCTTGGTGTTCAGCTTGAATGTCTGAAGAATAATTTGTTATGAACATGTAATATTTATTAGAAAAATATGGGTATAAAGATAATAAACTCCCTCCCCCCGTAAAGATATTCCTTTTCCACTTGTCATCCTGTTTTTTTATTTCTGAAACAAAGCAGAAATTAACCAGGCTTATTCTAACAAATTCAAAATATACTGTCAGCTAATCAACCTCTTCCTACTGTCTTGCTCATAACTAAAAAAGGAAGCTATAAAGACTTTCATATGCAGCAAAAAACAGGACAGAACACTGCTATATACTTAGTCTGTCATGACTAAAATAACTTAACATCATCAGTCTGTAATAATCAATAAAGACCTGTTGGAAGATTTTTAAGATTTCAGAGTACTGAAAGATTTCAGAGACTGAAGACCCTCACAGAGGCTACAGAGTTGGGCATTTCTTGCCTGTCTCTACCTTGAGACCTCAGCAGTTACCCACAGAAGCTCTTCAACATGAGCTGAGAATGTGAGATCTCATTGTCTTCCCATGACCATGTAAGGAAAGGTTATGAAGTGCAAAAGAGAAGTAGTACCAAGCTCTCAAAAGTCCTCTAGCAGAGTTAAAGTGCTGAAGTTTTACTCATGAGTGTGAATCATTTCACATTCTTGCACAGAAGTGCCATGAAAGGCCCTGGACATCTCAGCAGGTTATTTATCTTTCTTGAGACATGGTATGTTTATCTCATTTTTAAGAGAATATAGAAACATTAACTTTATGGCATAAAAAGCAACTCTCATAGCTTAAGGAGAGAAAAAAAACCTTCTCTGGGTTTACACTTGGGTCATGACAGGAAGCAGACTGAGACTTTTTCCTTTCATAACTGCATGATTTCTAAGCATCTTCTAATCGAAGTAATGCACATGCTGTAGAGTCTCCAGCTATATTTTGCAAGTGTCCTCTAGTGTCTGTGTCTCTTTCTTTTTTTCCCAAAGCAAGACCTAAATCCAAAAAAGTCTGTTTCAAAGTTACACCATTCTTCTCCTGACACAGTGTACTTCTAACACAGCCCCCTGAATCTCTGGGCCCATAAACTATAGTTTATAGTATTTAGCTGCTTTTCCCTCCTGTTTGTCTTAAGTTGTGGGCAACAGTTTGGTTCCAGTGAAGGTGCCTCACAGATCCTGTGCACAGATGATGCAACTACCACATTTGAATAGCTCTGGCAGGACAAGTTCAGTGGCTTGTTGTGTTAATAGTGATGTTCGCCTCTCCCTTTACTTGCTCAGCTTACCAGCAAGAAATCTACTTCAGTGTATGCACTGGCTCAGTGATGTGACAGCATTCAGCAAGTCTTCAAAGCACCATGCCCCTGAGTTGGTCCCAGTAACTGGTGTACTTGGTGCTACAGGTTTTAAGTTCCCCGTGGCTCCAGCTAAGCTAGTGACATTTCTGGAAATTAGGTCCCCAAAGCTGAGGTGTCTTTACAATACACATCTTCCACAGACCTCCAGGTCTTTTGTTGGTCAGGTAGAATACCCTAAAGCATGGTGCACTGACCCTGTCTCAGGCCAGTTAGATGGAGGCTGAGAGGTCAGTGCCTGTTGCTCTCCATGGGCTCTTCAGAGACTTAGGAGGTAAAGGTGGTGATGAAAGGGAGGATAACCTTAGAATGTATTCCAATTTGTTTATCTGTATCTGATTAGACACTTCAAAAGTTTGTTTATTTGAATGGGTTTTGTAGTGACCTCTTTGCCAGATGTAATAAGAAAGGAAAAAGGAAATTACTGTTTTATCTGGATTTTATCTGGATTTTTTTTTTTTTTGCTTGTTTTTGTTATTACTCCTACAGTGTTCCCTGCTCCTAAAGTCCCGGCTGTTAGCTTTTCACTTACATTCTTCCTTCAGCAAAGGCTTCTTCTAAAGGACTCCCCAAACCAACTCTTTAAACTAAACACTGAACAAAACCTGGTTATTGGCACATAGACACTCAGGGATAGAGGGTTTTCTTTAAAACAAAACCAAAACAAAAAAAAACAAAACCAACCCCAAAAATCCTAATTTATGGTGACCTTTTGCATAGGGCAGTGCTTACATGGGGAAATTAATGTTTGAACAGGATGATCACTAAATACCCAATTGATGGTGGGAATCTCTACCATCTTCTGTTGAACCAGAAGAGACTCCTTAAAATGTAAAAACGACCTGGAGCACTGTGTCCAGTTCTGGGGCCTCCAGCATAAGAAGGACATGGAGCTGCTGGACCGAGTCTAGAGAATAGCCATGGAGATGTTCCATGGAGATAGAGGGCTGGAGCACATCTCCGATGGAGACAGGCTGAGAGTGTTGGGCTTGTTCCACCTGGAGAAGAGAAGGCTCTAAGGAAACCTAATAGCAATTTCCAGTACCCAAAGGAGCTACAAGGGAGTTGGAGAAGGACTTTGTACAAGGACATGCAGAGATTGAACAAGGGGAAATGGCTTCAAACTGAGAGTAAGTTTACATTAGATATAAGGAAGAAACTCTTTACTATGAGAGTGGTGAGGCACTGGAGCAGGTTGCCCAAAGAAGCTGTGGATGCCCCATCCCTGGCAATGTTCAAGGCCATTGAGGGGGGGCTTTGAGCAACCTGGTCTAGTGGAAGGTGCCCCTGCCCATGAGAGGGGGTTGGAACTAGATGTTCTTTAAAGTCCCTTCCAACCCAAACTGATCTGTGATTCTATCTATGAAATTCTTAAGGTCCAGCTGGCCCGACTGCAGTAGCCTATGTGTGACCCACCGCTGTCAGTTCCTTGTAGGATACAGACAAACTGCTTCCCATTGCACCTGCACATGAAGGGATGTCCTGTCAGACCATTCCCGTGCCTGCAGAAGCAGCTCCTGCTGGCTGATTACAGATGTTTTATCCATTTACCATTGTGCTGCAGCCACCCCCTGGCCCGCGGGCACGGACACTCCTCTGACACCCGGCTTTAAAAACTGGACTCGCCTGTAAGGAGTTTTTTTGCCGGGGAAAACTGGTTTGTAGCCTGTGGTCAGGCGGCCGGCAGGCGGCAGCCTGTGCCCGCGTATGGCTTGCAGGAGGTTTCGCCACAATGTTACGTGGGGGTTTTTTGGGTGGTTGTGTTGTTTGTTTGTTTGTTTGTTTGTTTTTTCCTTCATCTTGTGGACTTGCAAATTGTCTCCCTTCTTAAGCTGTTTGAATCATGTCTGTACAATAAGCCCCTGAACTCCGTCCACGCACTCTGTCAGAGCCCTCATCTTCCCTCACTGCCCCTCTGGTGCAGACTCACTTATTCCAACCCCCATCCCAATTTACACATTCCCTTCCCCCTCAAGGCTCTCTAGCCCAGCCACCACCTCACTTCTGTGAGGGACCTCCATCCTGTAAGGCCTCCACTCCCATGTCTCCCTTGAATTCTGTGTGAATCTAGAGAATGCCAGTCCCCAGAAGGCAATGCCATGTCTCCAGGCTCAGCAGCTGCTGGATTACAGCAGCATCCGGAGACTGGGGACTTCACCCGCTGCGGAGGCCAACTTTGGTTCCAAGCACAGCAAGATTTCTCCTGTGTCCTGTTCCACTCAGAGTCCTCAGGTGAAGCTGTGGTGCTGGATCCCCATCAGCCCTTTGAGCAGCCCAGGCACTAATGAAGCCAAGGTCTTGTGTGCACCAGGGGCTGCTGCCTTAACATGGCACTAGTCTGAGCTGCTGGGTCTGAGCTGCTGGGTCTGAGGAGCAGGGTCTCATCAGTAAGGCCTGTTCTTGCTGAGCTGAGAAGTCCCTAAGAGCCTTGTTCCACCACAGGCTGTCTCCCAGCTGCAGGAAGGCACTAAAGTGCAGCAAAGACCATCTTGCCCTGAGATCTAGGGTTTTCTACTGAACTCCTCAAGGTGCTGCAGCTGGGTCCCTTTTTCACTTTCCTGGACACATGACTGTCCATCCCAGATCAACAGCATGGAATGTAAAGTCACAGTGAATGGCTCCATGCTGCCCCACATCCAGCAGGTCTCACCATGTAATATATGGATTAGGAAAATGAACCACTCTCAAGCAAACACCCTCCTTTTGATGAAGGAAATGCAGCAACTTGCTGAAAGCTGTTAAATTCTGCCAGTTTGCAACTGTGGAATTTGAAACACTTTGAAACCCAATGAGAGAGAGAATGTAAGGTATCAAGGCTTTAATCTTTGGGTGTGCCTGTGAGCCACCATGTGGGAACAGCTCTCCTGGGGGGCAATTTGAAACCATTTCTTCTTGGGCAGACCAATGGAGACAAAGCTTCTTATAGCCCATCACCCTGCTTCCACCTGCTAAATAGTCCTCTCTGCAGCCCTGGGCCAAGAATTCATGGGGAACAAAAGCGGGGAGTCTTAGACAGGGCTCTTAGGCAGGAACTTCATGGAGTCTTATTTGTATGTTTGGTGCATAATGAGAAAGGTTTACCCCCATTGCTCTTCTTGCCGCTGGTGGGTGGCAAGAAAAGACAACCCGAAAACCATGGAAGAGTCAGTAGTGACAATCTGCTGTGGGCTGTCCTGCAGCCCCACTCCGTACACCATGCTCTGTCATTTTCCCAGTCATGCAAGAGGTCTGCTCTGCACAGCTTTTTTCTGTGCAATCCCTAACATCACCCTATGAAGTAATGGGGATCATATATGTAGGATAGGCGGGGTTTTGTGGAACACAGCAGCACTGGAATGTACTGTGAAATCCTGGATGTCAAAGGGATTTCTTACACTCTGTATATCCAAACCAGCCTTCTAGCTTCCTACAGCTAGAAACACTTCCAATTTATATGAGAAAACACCCCAGTTAAATACCAGGAATTCTTGTTTACACATGACAACATTAGATACTGCAGTACCTTTTTTTACTCAAAACAAATAAATATAAATAAATGTTTTGGCAACGGTGTTGTGGGAGCATGTGTGTGTATGTGATTTTAGATTGTAACTCTAGGGGTAGGTTTTCAGGTGAGTTTTCATCTACCTGTCCCCGGGGTGGCAGGGCCAGGGTTATGTGTGTCAATGGCCATGTGAGGATAAGCCTGTGGTGGGGGGATTTCTGAGCTGCAGTCCTGAAGCCTTGCTCTGTTTCTCTGGGCCTCAGGCTAAGAAAAACAACTCTGCTCCGTGCTGCTGTGACCACTAGCGGGTGTCTTTGCCACAGGAGGGACATCAGCAGCTGTCTGACTTGTGGGGAAGCTGTTGGGAGATGCATGCCCGGAGGGGGATGTATGTATAGAATATATGCATCCCTCCTCAGCTAGTAATTTTTTAGAATTTCAGTTTCTACCTGATAACAGGAAGGTGACTTAGTGCGGAGGAAATATTTTTTTTTCGGTCTTGGTGGAAAAGGGCTTTGTTAAATAATAAGATGAGCAAGACAGGAAGCATTATTTCTGGGCATTACCTGGAGCAGATGTAATATGTCACAGCCTCATGGACCCTAAAATTAAATGCTTAATTTTTAAAGGCAAAAAGCCTCTTAGATAAAATAACATAACCTGTTGATCTTATTTGCACCTAAAAAATTAAAGAAAAAATCACTTCTCCACTAGTACTTTTAAAGTAGATGTTCAGCTGTTTGGGCTGGGATGAAAAGGATGAAAAGGGATGACCAGCATGGCTTAAATACTGTATTAGCCCTCTTATTTATTTAATTTATTTATTAGCACTCTATTAGCCCAACATAAGATAGTTGTTTGCTGGACCAGTTTCTAGTTGTGGCCAAAAAACTCCTGCTGGTGCATAGTTCCAGAATGTATCCAAAACAAACTTTTTTTGGCTAAAATCTCTCCTTACCTTCACATGATAGCATCTCACGTATATCTCATTGCTGATGGAGGCACTGCAAGATAAGAGAAAAGAAGAAGTAAAAGTGGAGTTCTGTAACTACAGAGAAATGTGATCATTTGAGAATTTCTTGAATGCACTGGTGTCTTAGAAGCTTAGATACCATGGAGATAGTTGCCTTAGCAATGTTTTAGCCACATAGGCATTCACAATCAAACCTGCCTCTTGTGGCAAAATGATGCTGTGTTACTTTTTTTTTTTTTTGCAAAGCTTTTGTGAATATACAATAAAGCAGTTTATGGGTTTTTAACTAGACATCAGATTTTCTCTCAAGCTTCTCATCCTTGACATTCTTTTATTTTTTCATTGATGTTAATTTTGAAAATATATGTCTTTCAAGCTAAGTCTTTGTACATACGAGCCTATCTGATTTAGTCCCTGTTCACCTCAAGATAAAAAAAAAATCCCACTTATGGAGTGAGAAAGGATCAATTTCAGAGGTTACGTTCAGGTTTTTGTCTTTTAAAAAGTAGTACAGCCTGAGTTGCTGTAGGTTTAACGTTTCTACAGCATGACGTAATTTCAAAATCTGTGTATTTTCACAGTAGGCACTCAGACAAACCAAATGTTACGAAAAATGGAGTAAGTGGGCAGATATCTGTATTATGATTTGCATAGTATCTTAATAAAACCAGTATGTAAATATATAAAGTGAGATTGAAGACAAAAGCAAATATCTCCTCTAGTTGGAATTGGAAGTATTTACATTTCAAAGTTATTTATTTGGAAAGAAGACAGTTTGGAATTTTAGAACAGGCTACCAGGGGTGACAATAAAGTGTTGGTGGGGCAGTGGTGGCTTCTGTGTGGTGTGTGTTTTCCCTCCCAACACCTCCCAGCTTTAGATTCCACCATGCAGGAGTGGCAAACCTGTCTTTCCAGGACTTTCACTCAGAATTTTGTCTTTGATCGCAAAAGCTCTGTGATTTTCAGGCCTTGGAGAAGCCCTGGACCAGCTCAGTGTCTGGTTTTACTTCATCCAGGTTTGTGCTCTTTACACCAGGCATCCCTTTATGGAAATATCTGGAGGAGAGGTATTATCCATTGAAAATTGAAGTCTCTTTAGAGTTTCTGGGTGTATGCTAGCCGTGTCTAAACATGGGAGCCCTGTGAAGGCAATAGCTGCTACTTTCTTTCTTTCACTTATTTATCACACTCTCCCTACCTTCCCTTTCATTTTTCTCTCTTCCAAGAAAACCAATAAAGCACAATTAAGAAAAGGGTTATTTGCGTTGATCTTTTCCAGGCTGTTAATCATAGACTCATAGAGCAACTCAAGTTGGAAGGGACCTCGAAAGACCATCTGAGGTCCAACCTTTTGTGGGAGCCTCAATGAGATCATCTAGCCTGTTTAGTCCTGTCTTCAAAATCTCCAGTGATGAGACCTCTACCCCTGGGGATGTTGTTGCTGTTATTCTTACTGCAAAAAATTTCTTTCTTGTATTAAGATGAAACTTACCCTCATGGAAATCATACCCATTGTCTCTTCTTCATGTGGCTGCTTGTGAAGAGAGAGCCTGTCCTCTTTATAGTCACCTTTTAACTACTGAAACTACAACAAGGTCCTTCTCTTCCTGAGGGGGAAAATACTTAAATCCTGTAGTCTTTTCTCACAGAGCAGATTCTCCAGCTCTTTGATCATCTTTGTGGCCCTCCTTTGGACTCATCCAGTCTGTGCATTGTTTTTGAATTGTGGGGACCAGGACTGAGCACAGTACTCCAGCTACTGTGCAGTGATGGGAAGAGTCAAGTTTGTCAATCTGCTTGTAAGGATAGCTGAAAAATATTAGAAGATGAGAACTAATGGCATTGAGAATAGAAAGAAATAGAAATGCAGGACGGGGAAGGGTATGCACCTGGGGAATTTCTGATTTAGATTTGGTTAGCAAGCCTGCCTTTACTTGGAGTCAAGATGTGTGTTTGTGGTAGCTTGTATGTGCAGTCTTTTTTTTTCAGTAACCTCTATTCCCTTCTAATCTGCAAGGCCATGAGAGCTCAAATCTGCACAAAATCATAATTAGCTGTTTTTCATTTCTGTTTCAAGTGATTTCTCCCACCGGGACTGAAGCAGAGCTTATTATTGTGCTATTTTTGCCCCACAGCTCTGCAGGAGTACATAAGTGTCCTATGCTGAGATCTCCGCAGGGAGGAGCAGGTATGTGCTCTGACAAGGCTGTGCCCCTCCACCAGAACGATGTTGGAGGCTGACGGGCCTGTTTCCTGAGCTCTTGCTGTCCTCTGCAGTGGCTTTGGCACTTTATGCTGAAGTATTCCCATGATTAAACTCCACAGCATGTGTTTAAGACAGGCTGATCTTTAATTCGGTCGTCATGTCTGAGTTGTGCACTTTGTGGGATTCTGAAGTGGTTTTTATAACTTTTCACGCTGAATTTTAATGATGAGAACATAAAAGCTTTTTGACTGTTATAAACTATTTTTTTGGTTGTAATCACTGTTAATAATCATATCATAAAACCTCATTTTCATCAAGGTTTCATTCACATTTCATGAATGCCTCTGGCAACTGCTGGAATGGCACACTATCTTCATAAAACTCAAGTACTTGCTCTGCTTAATGAGGATCCATCATCTGCAGCAGATCTACAGCAGGACAGGGCTATCTGAGGGAGCACAAGGGTTCATGGGGAGCGATGGCTTCCGTGAGGCTGCTACCACCACAGCTACTGGAGAAAAGCTGTATGGTGGTGGTGAAGCAGTGCTCTTGTAAGCTGAGAAAATGTTCTGCAGCTGTGACTCTTGTGCTGCTGATGCAGAGAAGATTTTGGCTTACTATATGGGATAAGTCAGTGCAAGTCACTGGGAGATTTGTGGGAGAAAATCATGGTAGACATAGAAAAAGTAGAAAACCCATCTATTTAGCTATTTCAGTGCTTATAGTGGCTAATTTTTAAGTTGCAAAGATGTTTAAAACATTGGAATTGTTACTGCTGTAAATAAATGAACAAGGGAAATACCTAAAATTTTTGAGGAATATACCTCAAAAAATCTTATTGGCATTTTACATGCTTGTACTGCAGTAAACATTGAGTCATTTCAGTTTAATCCTAATATATTGTTTTCACTTTCTTTAGGAGAACGCCCCCCCAGGGACAGATGTACTTGGATAACAAAGATTACAGTACAGTTTCTATTCAACAAGAGATGGAACTGAATCAGACATCTTCACATCCAGCCAGTTTATCTGCAAAGGTGGCAGCCAAACCAGTGACCAGAAATTGCAATGAGCTGCGGTTATTAAAAGAGTATCCTGGCATGGTAGCGAGTCTTGGAGAGCCACAGACCCTGTGTGAAAAATCAGCAATAGGGGAGGACAGCTGCATTGCTCTGGGGAAGGATTTCACTCCTGTGCCCATGCAGGGAAGGTAAGAATAAGAACAAACAGAATGTTTTTTCTCCAAATCAAAATTAATTTTTATTTCCTTGCAGGACGGATACATGTGTTCGTTAAGTGAATATTTCTCCCACTTACACAAAGAAACAAAACCTTAATGGAACATCAGAGCAGTTGTAATTGCCATGGAGGGGTCATGGATCACCAGATTTCTAAACTAATCTCAGCGTTAATAGCCGCCACAGGCCAATTTTGCTGTGTTTTCAAGATCAGACAATTGGCTTTTCTTCTCTACTTGGTGTCAGAAAACACACAAAGATAAAGCAGTTTTCACATCCCACCCTATGCCTCTTTCAGAAAAATGCATCATAAAGACGTCACTACAGCTGAGGCTGCAAACACTGAAATGGCACAATATAGCACAACTCTGACAGCTGACACACCACACATCAAGTGAAGGAGTGTGTGTTCCTCATGCATCCTCTTCTGCATCAGGAAAGGTGCAGGTTGCTGGGCAGGGTTGTTAATCTTTCCTGTTGTGACAGATACAACATCAGCAATTCTATTTGTAAGTACTTAGAAATAATTTATAGACCCCAAAATATTTCAGGTGGATTTTGAAAGCTTTGAACCACCAGCAACCACAGTGAGTGGAAGGCAGCCAGGGTGGACTGTCAACTTTTTTGAGTAGTTTTGAGAATCTTTAGCGGTGACTTGACAGTACCCAAAGTGAGAGAGAAGTGCTGTACCTAATCCGAACTCCTGCAGAGCACAGGCCTTGAAGTGCTGCCTGGCAGTGTCTGCATTGAGCAAGGCGTGTCTGCATTGAGCAAGGCTTACACTGCAATTGTGAAGTAGAGTGCCAGCACAATATCTGGAACCCGATGCTGGAGATCTTTGTTGCGTGGCTACAAATCAGGAAAATCATGTCATGTGGGAAATGCAGTCCTGGGGGCTCCCCACAGTTCTGGCTGTGCTGGTAACATCTCTGGTTTGGTGAGCAGGGCTGCGATCTGTCCCATGCCCCTCCATCTCAGTTAGAAGTAAATGTGCTTGTCTTGGGAAGAAATGAAGTTTGGGGCATTTTGGTAAGTTCCCTGACCTGAGCAAAGGAGAGCCAGGCTAGCTGGATGAGTTTTGCTGTGCCACTTACTTACACGCAATGTAAGTATGGTCTAGAAATCTACAGCAAACCCAGTCAATGTTTTAATGTGCATTTGAAAGTGTTTCCATCAGAGTGAGAATTGGAAATCATTATAGTTATGCTTTCCAAATATTAAAAAAGTAATCAAATTATCAGCTTGACCAAATAAGCCCTATAAATCCTTTAGAAATTTTTTTTGAGTATTTGGGGATTCTTTTGTGTTGACTAAGAAATTTTACGGATGGAATCAAATCTTGTAAAAGTTCTTCAGTATGTGAAGGGGTGAGTTAATGTCTTTTTCTGAAAGAGCATGGTAAGTACAACATAAATGTGAGGATGAGGGTAAGGCAAGGGAAGAGAAGGGAAGGACCGAGTGTGTCTGAAGACAAGGTTTTTCTTTTGTGAATTCACACCTGTGTTCTGCTACAGCTGTGTTTGCCAGTGCTATTTACTCTCTTATTTACCATCTTGGCATGTGAACAAAATCCACAATTGTATTCTTATGGACCAGCTTTCACCATTCTGGCTAAACTTCTTCCTATTATTTTTCAGTGAGTGATATGAATTTGTGTACCGGCGATATGCAACTTCTGTGAGCCTCTGAACCAGTCTGGCAGTCATGGTCACAGGTGCTAGAGATGAAAAATAATAGATCATGGGGGAGCCCACCTTCCTGTAAGCGCAGGGAGTAACTCCAAGTCTTTTGCTAACACTGTTAGTGTTGAGTAAACTGGAGTCACTGTGTGTGATTTAGGAATAGTTGTACAATTAAATGGCCATACTTAGGAATAGTTGTACAATTAAATGGCCATACCCATACCCATGCTCCCTTTCAGACAAATGTATATCTAATCTTCTGTAGCAATATATTCGGGTTCAGGAAAGGATCTCTCAAAATTTCTTCTTGTTGATCTTTGCCTCTTGCTCTTCCAATATTGTTTTTTTTTTTTTTTCCCCTTTTTTTTCCAATTTTTTTTTTTTTTTTTTTTTGGCATGATTAAACTGAGATTAAACTTCTCAGTCTTAGCATATGTTTTAATCAATGCACATCAGGTGCAGTAAAAATACTGATGTGACCTGTATGGCTGCTCTATATGAGCAATTACTCTTAAATCATACCCAACAGAATGCAGATAAAAGCATGGATAAACCTTTGCAGAGTCACAGAGTTGTTTGATTAGTTTCATTAGAATTAGAATTAGCTTTTAATGTAAATTGTTCTTTTGCTTGCAAAGAAAACTACTAATGATTAAAAAAAGAAGAGACCAAATTTTTTTTTCCATAAAGTGGTTCACTAAATTGGCACATATGTGTGGTTTGTTTTAATGCATCTACTTAACTTAAATTGCTGAATTATCTTTCAGGATGAGATTCCTAGGTTCTCTAAATTTTTCAAATGTACACTGAGACAAGACTTTCCAAAGAATCTATTTAATGGAACAGGGGATTTGTCTCAGTTTCTAAAATTACCTTTAAGAAAGTGTTCTTGAGTTAAGTAGGGCCACTTACCCTTGGACAGAGATGTCCACCCTATTTTGGACAGAGCATTTCCTTTTCATTGCAGCACAGTCCTGCAGGTATTTGGTGGTCAGTGTACCTACTGGGCTGCCTGCCTGTCAGAATGTCTTCTCATCTACTTTCCGTGTTGAAGAGTGATGCCTTCTGACTCCAGGTTTGACTGCATTGCCTTAGGCTCCCTTGGCTCTCTGTGAGGAGGTCTGGACCATCCACTGTGGTCACTCCAATGATCCTGTATTTCCAGAGTTTCCTTCCCCTAGATATAAGCCTGTCTGCCTTCTTGTGAACAACATACTTCCTTCAGTCCTACTTGCTGTGAGCAGTGTAGGCATGACTCTCTGAAGTGGACCATGAATGACTTCCAGTGACATCCTGTTTAGCTGGAATGCACCTGGCCTAGGTGTGTGTTTACACTGAACAGTGGTGTACTTTGGTCTATCAGAAATGCAGCTTTTAAAGTACTGAAAAATGGCAATGAAGTCTGCATTTTGATTTTTCATTTCTTTCAAATGTCTCAGCCTTTAAACAATGGCTTGACCGGGGTCCTTTTCATTACAGTTACATGAAAGTGGCTTTTACAGTCAATGGACTTTGGTCCAAGCCACCTTCATGAGCTCCTTACCTTGCACAAAGATTCCACACTACTTGTGGCAGCATGGGCAACACTCCTCAGGTCAGCACTGACATCTCCAAAGACACAGGCTACTCCCTTCCATCATGTCTCTGTACGTAGAGGATGTGGCCCCCAAAAAGGCACTTTGGTCTCATCATTATCAGTGCCATTTGCATGGGAAGAATTTAACAGCATGGTTTTATATGAACCAAATCTGAAATCGTCCTTTGTGATCCACAGGGAGGAGGTGAAGTCGGCTATTTTTGCCTTAGGCATTCATGAGTATCAAAGGTCATCTATAGAAATGAGTTGAACATTAATTCTTAATTCCATGTAAGCAATTACTTTGCATTACTCCACTGAAGTTAATATGTGGATGAACTTGGCCCTGGAATTTTATGGTTATTTAATATGATAGTCCTTTGAAGTCTTTATTCTTTGTGAGTCATTAAGAAGATCCATCTACAGGATAACAAAAAAATCTCAGTTTTTTTTCTAGTCTGCTAGAAAATGTGTTTCAGCAAGCAAAACTATTTCTTTCGGCATTTCTCCTGTCCCTCAGTTTCACTTATGTAATAAAAAGTCAAAACAATCAACCAAATCCCCCTCTTCCTTTGCCCTGACTCTCTGGTCCCAGGATCAGCAGGGAGATTGGTTTGCAATGAGAAGGTCAGTGACTTAAAAGTGTCTATTGAATCCTTGGTTTGTAGCAAAACAGCAGAAAGATTACAATTGTATTTCTTGTTAGCTGGAGAAACTGGAAGAGGGGAAGGTATTGTGTAGTGAAAAGTCAATATGAGAGTGAAGTTATGTCTTTAGCCATGAGGGATTATAAATCTCAATTTTGATTTTTAATTATGTTGATGTATTGCTACTTTTAAAAGATGTTTATGAGATTTAGAATTAGATGTCAAGAAGACATGGTTGCTGTCTAAATAAGTAAAATTTATGTGACAATTTAAAAGCTTCTTTAATTTATGTGACAATTTAAAAGACAGGGAAAAAGACTAAGGGAAAAAAACCCCCATGAAAACAATAAAACCACTTTTTTTTGGTGCATCCTAAGGCTAATTTTGATCTTTGGCTATTAGAACAAAATGGGATCCTCTTCTGTTTTACAGTCAAACAGAGAAAGCATCATTTTCACATTATAATTGCATGTTTGTGTAGGAACCATTCTGATTTTTTATCACACAAACATTAGAGAAGAATCCAGGACAGATAGATGACTTCACAGCAAACCGCCACCTTCATCATTCTCAAGTGACTCCTTGTTATCTTGCTTGCTGCCTGAATGATGGCATTTCTGGCTTTCTTCCCATTTCTTATCCACAGTGAGTATTTCTGAGTTTTGATTCCCCATGAGGATCTTTAAATTCTATGACACTGCAGTAAACAAATAATATTGGAGAAGTTTTAAAGTCCGACTTCGCTAATTGATTTCGTTTGGTTCATTTCGTTTTAAATAGACCCTCTCAAACATTTATTGTTTACATGGAGGCGTGTGGCTGTAACACAGCTTCTCATGAGCAAACTGTGTAAAAGAAAGCAAGGGCTGAGACTCTCAGCTGAAATTAGAGCTCCCTGCTGTTGCCTCTGCTATATCATAAAATACCATTCAAAGTCTCAAAAGCTCAAAAGAAGCAATAAGCAGCTCTAGCAAAACTTTAGGTTGAATGGTAGGAAGTATAACAGAAAGACCATGTTACGCACAATAGGCAAATAAATAAGTTATTGTGGGGTTCTGCTGCCCCATTCTAATTTGCTGTTCTGTGTTTCCTGGGAAAAAGGTATCTTGCAGTGGTAACAGAAGGAAGACTGAAACGTTGCTGTGTGATGTAATGTAAGGAGAAAGTTCGACTTCATTTGAGTAAAAGAGGCTTGTTCAGCAAAAGACTGATTTTGACATAGTTTCTGCTGTTAATGAAACATACAGAAACAGGCCTCACTCATTATAAGTTTCTCTGTGTTCAAAGTTTTTTAATTTCATTGTTGCTCTGTATTATTCATCATCCGAGTGCTAATTTCTTAAAATTATTCACGGTATCTCAGATTGGTCATATACTACAATTTGTTCTGCCATTGACAGACTAAAATCACAGTGCTCCCATGTAGCCACTCAAATGCTTTTTGCTCTGAGAGAACATTTTGTAGACAAGAACCCACCATTATTAATTTTTGTTTCTGAGTGCTCTATTGAAAGAATTAGGAGGTACTAATTAACTGCTTCACACTTTTGCAACTGTCAGGCTAAACATTGAGCTTAGCACTCAGTGAAAAATTTGCAGTGTACTAACCTCCAAAAGCCAAATGTTTCATTTGAGTACCCATGACATTCCACAAAGCTGTTGAATTTTGCAAGCAGCTGCTCTTTTCCTAATAGTTAATAATATGGTAATGTGGGGTTTGTCTTTGTGAGACCTCTTAGGCCAGTTGTGGAAAGATGCTAGTCACATACAAGATGGGACTGGACAGCACTTTCCTCACACAAACCTCTGTTTAAACAAGGAAAGGCTTTTAATGTCAGCAATGATTTTTTTTACATTGAAGGGTTAAACCAACCAGGGTTAAGCCAGTCAGGCTTTGAAAAGAAATGTGTAGCACAGGGCCAGTCACAGTTGAGCAGGAGGGCATGCCTGGGGCTTAAATAGCTGACATGAGGAGTAGCTGGCCATCTATGATGAAGCAAATAACTCAGACACTCAACATGTCTCCATGAAACTTTTTCATTGAAAAATTGGTCTGTGTGCTTTGCTCCTGGCTGATGAGCATGTGTGCAGGTGGCAGCTCCGACATAATAAACGATTTACAGAAATCATAACTTTTCATTAGCAGCTTGACAAGTTACACTAATTAATAAGATTTCAGTTTTGTCCCAATTTTTCTGCTATGTAGATGTGCAAAAGTTTTATGGGAGGAAGAACAATTGAGTTCTTCCTCCCATAACAATTGTTCAATGGACAGGGACTAGGAAGAAGGAAAAGAAAGCATTGGAAATCCATGGTCCTTACATATATTATTGCATCAGGTGGACATGCATATAGGCAGCCACTGCAGCACTTTTTGGGTGGTAAATGGTCTGCATGATAACATGGCAACTTTTCCGTTTGCCCAGGCTCTGCAGTTGAAGGGTAGAACAAGACAAAACCTGAAAGTGAAGCCAAAAGAGTTGAAAAAGGGAATGATGGAGAGAAATCTAATTGACAGTAAGTTTGGGCCATTGAAATTTAAGGTGTGGGCCTCAATGAGACTGAGGTAGAGCAGGAGCCCATGAACTTTGCAGAGCATAGAGGGAGAGGACAAAAGCACCTTGATTTCATAGTCTAATCGAAAAAGAAGTAATGCTAATGGGAGTCACTTAATGTAATTGTTCGGAGGAAATGGATATACATCTGCTTTGCTCTGAGTAGTATTAAACACACATCTCCCGATTCTTGGTAAGTGTATGGGTCCACATACATCTGCTAAACACAGTCCATCTGCCAGACTCCAAGACAATCTTATTTTTTTTTCAATGTAGTTTTTAAAATATATAATGAAACAGCAATTAAAACACTAACTGTAGCTCAGGTATTCAATTTTATAAGAAAATTTCTTGATAATCAGCATGGTTTTGTTTATATACTCTTGATTCTTCTTTCCAATGACTTTTATTTTGTTGAAAATATAAGGGCCTGAAGGGAGAGGAGAAGAAGGGTTTGCAGTCTTTAGTCTAATAGTCAGGGTGATGAGGTGAGAGCTTGCTTAGCTTAGTTCATACTGCACATTTGACCAAAAAAGTTGCCTCATTCTCTGCCCAGATTGCTGGGGAGCTGCTGCCAGAGGCAGAGAGAGGACTTTGAGACACAAGTGGAAGGAGAAGCATTTGTATGGACAGATATCAGTAAAATGCAGAGGCAGTAGGAGTAGTGGGAAAGATGAATGGAAACTCTTCCATGCAGCTGCAAAGGGACACTGAGTGAAGGTGAAATACAGCATGAAATACGGGGTGCGAGCAGGGTGTACTGAGCTATGGATTGAATTAGGTAAAAGCAAGTTAGCGCTGTTGTTATAAGCTAGACTCTGATGCAATCAGTCCCTAGATATGAAAAAAAATTTCAACTCCACCCAAAGCTGCAGTTAACAAGAACATGAACTTGTCAGTCCTAAACCTTGAAGCCAGACAGCCAAATTAGCAGCATTCCTTGCTTACTCTGAATATCTTGCACTAGTAACTACTTACAGCTTGGTCTTTCAAAGGAAGACAAGTTAACAAGATAAAGACATGGAAGACTATGATTCCTCATAAAATAAAACAATCTCACCCCACAAGGAGGTGCAGAAAGAAATATTTCCTTCCTTCCTTTTTTTCATTTCATAGCTTGCTGTTAGGACCAGATGTTTTAGAGCATAGTTCTGCTGGTGATAGGGATCTTTCAGTCTGCCCCAAACTTTAAATGTCTCTCTCATTAGAATTAATTAGCATCAGAATGTTTTGTCCTTTTGTGTTAAAAGCACTGGAAATCATTCCTCAGCTGCAGCAAAAAGTTCCCGGATAGCGATGGTCATATAGTAGAGAACTGAAGTTCATGTTAAATTGAATGTAATTGATGGAAAAATAGATTAATGTAGATGGGAGAAATTAGCCAGTGAAGTAAAAAAAAAAAAAAAGGGGTCACAGTCTGGCAAATCATATGGCTTTTTTAAAAACCTGCTCACAAGGAGCTCAAGTAATTTACTCTCTGAAATACAGCAAAAGCTGATAAATGAGTCACCAAAATGCTTACAGACAGTGACAAAGCAAGCAATTCTCTGCTTGATAGGGGTTAATGGGGCTGCAGGGGCAACTTGCAATAATTGTGCTAATGGACCAGCAGCAGTCAGAGACCACGAAGAGCTCTGCCCACCGTGGGTCGGAGCTACATCAAGGACAGCACCGTCAGCTGGAGCCAGGGCTGTCAGAACTGGGTAGGTTCAGAAGTAATGCACTTGTGTTTGTTTTTGCTTTTTAATTTTTTTTCTTTGCATATTTTTATATTATTTCTTTAGGACAGGGTAAAATACAAAACAGATTGGCGCTTACAGCCACTCAGTTTTAAAAAGCGGAGCAGAAGGTACTGAGTCAGTACTGTGTGAATTAGCATCATTCAGAAGCAGCTGTGAAAGGCTGAAGGCTTCACTCACTTTCAGAGCTACTGTCTTTTCTGTGCTAGTCAGTAAGGACAGCAAACACACTCCATCTGCCATTGGCTCCCTGGTATCCTTGAGCAGAGTTTCTGTAAGGACTCCCTTGCCTGAAGTGGAGCTCTGGCAGTGGGGGTGTATGAAAGCATCTCCTTCAGATGGCCACACTGGCAGTCACACTGAACTGATATGTCTGGCAGGGCTTTGCTCTTGGTATTTGAGGAGGAAATACTATGCTTTTGAGGAATTTACTGTAAGAAGTCTAATCCTGAGTAGGGTAAGTAAATATTTTGCAGTGACTTTTCCTCCCACTCTTGTGGTCTTATGCAATTTATTTTCTCTGCTGCCAAGAAAATAAAAAAGTAAAAGCAGTTTCAAATACTCTTTTGTTTCTAATCTTCCTAGAAGTGATAAGAGCAACTCTACCTCCTCAACCATGTCAATGACATGTGACTTGCAATCCTCTTTAGAAGTATATTGACAGCTGGTTCAGCATGTAAACCTCTTACAGTGAAAAGGATGAACCTGAATTTAGTGAATCTGTCTGCTAAAAGGAAGAATAAACCCAGAAAGAGGGTAACAAGGAATACCCTTCTCTTTTCTGATGTGTCTTTAATAGTTTAAGCTAAAAGAGAAGGGCTATGTTGTAATATTATATAAAAGCCTGTTTTTTGTTGCAACGATTGGCAGCATATATCTTCTTTGCCAAGCTACTCTGTTTGCTGCACGTTGGGCCTCCCAACGTGCTTTCCAGTGCAGGCCAATGAAAACAAATGTTCTACAAAGGGGTGCAATGGAATTCATGCATTTTAGACACTATTTTTGGGTCACATCTACTTGGCATATTGTAGTATGTGCCCAAAAATAAACCAAATCAGAACTGTAGGAAGTAGTGATATTTCAGAGTAAAAACTTTGAACATCAGTGTTTGGAAAAGTATTGTTTTTAACTATAAATAAAATGGCAACAAGCACTCCTTAAACACCTGTTCCTAGTTGAATGGAAGTATTGAAGAGGATTACATAGCCAGAAATATTCCAGCTTGCCTATTTTGACAGAAGACACACTGTCCTTGGTAGAAGAGAATTTGTCATAAGGATTTGTATGTATGGACATTGTCCTAATCACAGTTTCGAATCTGTTTTTCTGTCAACAAAAGTTGATGGAGCTACACTGATGTTGTTAGACCTGTCATGCTTTCTTTCAGCTGGAAATCTGATGTTTATGAGGCAGAACACACAAGAACTCTACATCAAAAGCAGTTAACAAATGTACCAATCTATTTACAATTTGGAGTAGGACCGATCATTTAATTTTTTTGATATGCCAATCTAAAAATATTTTAGGCTCAAGCAGATAGGTTGGAGAACAGAGAATTCTGGCTCTTCATACTTCCTAAACTCTATATGAACATGAGAAGATTTAGGTCATACATATAATACTTTGAGATAATCTAAATTAAGTATTGACACTGGCTTCCTTATATGTAATGGAATTTATTTATTTGGATGCAAAATTAGTCACCCTGATCCTACCTGTGCTGCACCTGTATCTCTTCAGGAATGAGATCTTTGGGGTGTCATGGTCTGTACCACATTTAGCCTTCATTAAAAATAAAGCTGCAAGTAGGAGCATACTTTGTTGTATTGTGGTTACAGCATTTGGTTATTAACCAAAATAAATTAATATATAAACTGGAATAATACTTCAGAGCTGAGACTGCAGCCATACCGCTTGCGATGAATAAAAAATGTTGATGGAGTCCATCCTTTCTAATAAATGCCCTTTTAAAAATTTCTCTATGTGATTTTGTCTTAAGTTTGTTTAAGTTAAAATCTGTACTTTTAGCTCTGCCATGTGTCATGTTATTTTTTCTCTTCAGCCCACGCTTTTCCCTAATGCTACTGGGGGAAATAATTCCTGTAGCTTCAGTTCTTCCACTATTCTAATTAACTTTCATATTCCATAATCTAAAAATAGTACAAAATGATTTTTTTTCTCTGTGACAACCCGCTATGGACCTCTACTTCTCATAAATGTTTTTGTTTGTTTGTTTGTTTTTAAAACATTCTTTTCAATTGTAACCTACTTCTAAATGCCATGACTCAAATGACATTACATTATTTGTGCTCTGAACTGTTATTTTTGTGTAGAGGAACAACCATTATTTTATGTTGTTTCTTGAGGTGCAGAAGGGCTACTTCCACATTAACTTTTAATGATGATGTCTGCTGATGGGCACTTTAGTGCCTTTTGTTTGTTTGTTTGCTGTTTGTTTTGTTTTGTTATTTTATTTATTGCTCTGCTGCCAAGAGTATCCACTTACTTGGCTCCTTTGCACTTCCATTTTGCCAGAATATCCTTCAGTTTTCCTGCTATGTCACACTCTATGGATAATTTCTTTTTGCAAAGTGCCTGTGCAGATGGTATTAAAAAGAGAGTTGTTGATGCAGTAACTATTGTCAACGATTTCTGGAGTTGTTTTATTGAAAAAATATATGCAAGAACTGTGTTTGTTAGCACTTGTTCTTACATTTCAGGCTTTTCTTATTTGGAGGCGCTGTTGGTTCAAATACACTAACCTTGTTTGATCCATTTGAGTTGATAATCAAGTAGCTGCATAACTGTCTGGTTCAACATATGGCAAATGACAAGAACTGCTTTTTTAACATTTAAATAGTGGTTTTAGTTCATCCTTTTAGAATGCTAATGTGTGTTTTTGATTGAAAAATTAATAGATTATTCAGGCACTGTATCTGCTTGAGGAATCAAAATACTTGTAAAATGTGTTCGATCTTTAACTGTCTATATTAGCTGTGCTCCACTGCATCTCTGCTAGTACAGAAGCTGCTGACATAGGGCAACCATGTCAGCATGGGCTTTCCCCTTTTCTGCAGATAATCCTTGATGAAGAATTTTCTTTTTAAGTGAGGGGCACTGACACTTTTCCTTTTCTATTTTCTTTTTCTTAGGGAGCACAGAATGAAGTTTTTATTTATGTAGCTTCATTTCTGTGTGGCCAGGGATTTTCATGCGTATGTGAAGAGTTATTGTCCTATCTATTTTTTTGATGATCTATATTCAGGATTTATTTACTTATGAGCACCATCCCAGCTTATTTTTAAAGCATACATAACAAGTATTATGACATGTCTCATGAAAAGTATGCTATTCCAGGAATAACATGGAAGGGAGTCACCTCTGTGAAACTATGAAGTAACCAAAGTTACTCCATTCTGTATAGGGTCAAAGGGAATGCAGTGTCTGAGAGGAAAGAGTCTGGCATCTGTGTGACAGGGACAGAAGAAGTGTATTAAGAAATATGATGTACAGTTAAACTATATTTCAGGAACAAAGCCATTTGCCATGTAGGAAGAGGCCTTTCCTTCTGAACCCTGGGAGGCATGATTTTGGTTTTTGGCTTTTCAGTGCACAGCAGCATGTTCTTACCTGGTGAAGGATCAGAGTTTAAATCAGGAGGAAAGGAAGCTGAAACGGCATTATTATTCTTTGTTTTTGTTGTCAGTTTCCCCACTTTAGGGGGGACTTGCCGAATATAATTTGCATGCTACTCTGCATGAGAGAATCAAATTCTCAGAGTTTCTTTGGAATGTGTTATTTATAATCCTCGGTGTTTGGGTTGATTTTTTTGGTGGTTGTTTTTCTTCCCTTCCTTTTTCCTTTGAGAATTTCAGTTGAATGTGTTTATGGACTCCGATCCTGTGTTTTAAATTTGTCTCCCCTTGGTCAGGAACGAATCAAAAATCTGTGTTTCAAAGCTGCTTGTTAATACAGATTAGAGGTTCCTTCTCTGACATTGTAGACTTGAGAGTCTAGATATATAAGGCCTTTTAAGGCAGAAAAAGATGTCTGGTAGCAAACCAGAACCTAAGGCTACAGAATGAAGTTCCTGGGACTTGTAAACTGCGTATGTTAATACGTAACAGCAATCTTAATGAAGGGCTATTGCAGGGAAGAGCACCATCTTTGTGAGATAAAACTGCATTTACTCTTGAATGATTTCACTGAATATCATCCAAATATAAGAGAAAATATTTTATTGTTATGAGCTGCCTTTTTATTCTGTTTCATTTCTTTAATTTGTTCCTCTGGGATTTTCAATGCTTTAAAATTTTTTGTCTCTAATATAACTCAAGGTGGAATGCAAATGACCAGTTATGTGGAATTACTCTGTTTTGGAAGTTACTTGTTAGAAAGTTATAAGGAAGTCATGTTTGGAAGGACTTGTTGATAGATTTTTTTGTATACCTAAGCAACATTAAATAACTTTTTTGATGAAAACTCTTCTGTATGAAAAAGAGATTTGATCTAAGCGCAAATAAAATGTACATGAAAAAAATACTTTTTATTACACTGTAATATAGAGATTATTTGTATAAGGCTTATATATTATTCAGTGAAAAAGTCTTTCTGTTGCTGCAGAGGTAATTCCCCAGATTCCTTGTATAGACAGCATGGGAGATGTGGAGGATGAAAATGATTTGAAGACATCTCTCTCTTGCCAGTGACTGTAACTATCCTAAACCAGACTTTCAGATGGCAACGCTTATATGAAAAACCTCAGTGTCTTATGCTCAGCCAGAACCTGAAAAGGAATTCTTAGTACCTCCATTGTAATGAAAATAATTTTTAAAAGTAAATAAAATGGAAGGACTTCCAAGTGGAAAAACATCCATTATTTTATCAACTTAATAGTGTTATTTCAAAACATGACAGCTGTATCTCCCAGTAGAAAGTATTCATCTGCAAATTTTACTGCTGTTTCTTTTTTGTCTACTCATTCTCAGGCTCCAGCTTTGAAGGAAATTTCATCATTTTTGCCTGGTCCAGTCCACCTAGATCAGAATCTGCATAAAGGCTACATAAATTGTCCTAGTTGTATTGTAATACCTGACTATTTAACAGATATGAGTATGCTTGAACTTATCTTGTTTCATTTTCTTGTGACCAAAGGACAAAATACTAGTCCCAGCAAGCTTACAATAGTTTGGATCCATCATGTGGTTTCTTTTGAAACAAAGCTTAATTTGATGACAACTTGGTTTTTTAAGCTGTGTGGTCACCTGCCTCTGTAACACCTCTCCAGGCACAGAAATCAGCCACATTTTCTCATGTTGTTAAAAAGCTTTTTTTTGTAGATGTCTGGCTTTTTTTCTTTTTTTTTTAACTCTAAGGAATGGAGACACTTTTTTTTAGTGACAAAGTCTTTTTTTATATCTGAAAGTTACAGTTATGAATAATCTTATATTCAAATTCTTGAAAGGAAACATATGAAACTATAATTTGCAAAGAAATCCTTAAAAAAGGAAAAAAATAGCTTCTTCGTTACTTGATCTCGAAGTATGGCTGACTAATTACTCTCTTGTCTCCAAAACTGGGATGAGTGGCATAAGAATATATCACAAGGCTATACAAGGCCAGAAGAATCAATGCATGTCACAGCATGTCAGTACATTGCTTGGATTAAGGAAAGTTTTATTGAAATAATCCTGCCTCACTGTTGTATATGAAGGTGTTCCTTCATCTGAGAAGTGGCCAGTAATCTTGTTTTAATAGTGCTTCCTTTTCTTGCATGATTCTTGAATTCAACTGGTCTCTAAGTAAATCTTCCTGCTTCAACATATGTTCCCCCAAACCTCTGAGACTACAACATCCTATCACTTCAATGCTTGACAAATAACAACCTTCTCTAGAGATGGTTACATCATCTAGTTGTATCTCAGACCTGCTTTTGTGTTTGTATTTCCATCATCCAAGCACCCCATTAAGAGAGTCTGGTCAGATATAAAGTTAAAGCATTAAGTTGTGACCGCTTTCTCAATGTTTGACATTTTTCAAGTTCCCTTATGGACTAGAAAAAAGGTGTGGTCCCCCTTTATTTGTCATAAGTTCAGTTAGCAGCAGAGCTGGTTAAGGTAAAAGCCCATCATGAATGTCAAGGAAAAACGCTGGCGTTTAAAAGCCAAGCCTGCAGAATATACTAAAGTGTCACAAGTGCAGTCATGCTTTAAGTGTTCCTGAAAAATTGCTTCCGTATTGCAGACTCATTTTTCAGTATACCCTGCAGCCTTTGCAGGTAATACCTCTTAACAGGTTATCAGTGTAATCCATAGAGAAACTGGGGGTCTGGAATTTGGACCACTACCCATACTGGCTCCTGATGCCTTTTTCAAATTTGCAGCTTGTTGGCAGTTGCTAACAGCTAAACTCTTTTGGCAGCATCTGCTCCTGAAATTTATTTTCTCCTTCAGACTGTCTGCAGTTTTTCATGTGGTCTCCTGTAGCTTTCCAATTTTCTTTGCTGAAGCAGAAAATTTAGAGGAGGAAACAGCAGATACTCTTTTCAGTGCAACTTCTCACTCCTTCAAATGGTAGGTATTTTGGACCTGCCATATCACTGTGGTCCTACTAGATGGTCATGAAATCAGGGTTGACCTGTATCCCCATCCCTGCTCCCTTGTTGGGTGCTGTGGGACAGGCCCTGATTGGGAAGATTATGCCCCTGCCAGACCCACGGCCAGTCCCTGCTCCTGGCTCCCTCCCACAGGGTAGATGGACCTCATGATGCCCCAACATGGGAGCAGAAAATGTGTGGAGAACAGTTCCTCTGAAATAGAGTCAGAAATGCTTCATGGCAGCTTCAGGGTTAAGTCCTTTCTTTTATCTTCACCCACTTCAGTGAGGTCCTGGTCTGTTAACTACCCCTCAACGTCTTCTTGATGGAGAGCTTCCCTGACAGAGGCAAGTGAAGAGTTTTGAGGTAAACAAATTACCAATTTGTGGAGATACCCGTTTTGTTTTGTTTTT
>VZTE01003578.1:215363-263044 GCA_013397775.1 Eulacestoma nigropectus
AAAATAACCCTGCAAAGCCTGATTTGATTTTAAAACAGGAATCACAGGAAGCACTCTATTTTCCAGGCTATTTTTGGACTTAAAATTGCCCTTGCAGAACATGTTCGCTCTCCAATTCCAGCAGAAGTGAATGAAGCAAGCACATTGTGTGTGCCCTATATAAGAAACCATTTCCATC
This sequence comes from Eulacestoma nigropectus, assembly GCA_013397775.1. Lineage (NCBI taxonomy): Eukaryota > Metazoa > Chordata > Aves > Passeriformes > Eulacestoma > Eulacestoma nigropectus. Next base: position 215,542 of record VZTE01003578.1, read on the forward strand.
TAGAATAAGCTCAGCACACATTTCTCTACACATTTCTTAAGCATGTTCCTTATTTGCCTGGGGTCTTGGCATGGCATACGTTTCTCAGTTTGGAATAATAGAATAATTTAGGGTGGAAAAGACCTTTAAGATTATCAAGTCCAACTATTACCCCTGCCCTGCCAAGAACACCACTAAACCCTGGCCCTAAGGGCCACATCTACACGTCTTTTAAATATGAGTTACCTGATGGTAACTTAACACTTCCCTGAGCAGTCTGTTCCAATGCTTGACAGCCCTTTCTGTGAAAAAAATATTTCCAAATAGCCTATCTGAACTGTTCCTGAAACAACTTGAGGCCATTCCCTCATGTCCTGTCACTTGTTTCCTGGGACAAGAGACCAACACCCACCTCTCTACAACCTTCCTTCAGGCAGGGAGAGATAAGGTCTTCCCAGGCCTCCTTTTCTCCAGGCTAAATAACCCCAGTTCTCTCAGCTGCTCTTCATAAGACTTGTGCTCCAGACCCTTCACCAACTTATTTACTCTTTGGACATACTCCAGCACCTCAATGCCTTTCAACATGAGACCTGCCAGTTGGTTGTACCTCTCACACGTATCAGGTAGTGCCAGCCCTTCAGGACCCCTCTCTGGGGATCCCTCTGCAGGATCCTGTACAGTCCTATCTAATAGAAAATTAGAAAAGTCAAGTAGAAAATGAGTCTGTATTAAGTAATGCTTTCTCTGCTAATTTCTTCTGACATCTTAATGGTGCATGGGTTTAAAGGGTCTGGGAGTTATTTGCTGATTTGGTGAAGCTATGTAAAGCAGTCATCAGGAAACGTCTGGAACCTGTTTAGAGATGCTAGCTCTGGAGTCTTTGATCGTTCTCTTGACTCTGAGTGTATCAGATGGCCATACTTCATTTGTGATGGGTAGTCATAACAATTTCCCCATGATGTGCTACCGCTGAGAAGTCATCACGGAGGGTTGTGTCTCTGTGTGGGCACATGTATATCATAAAGTTGCCAGCTATATGCATACAGCTGCTTAGTGCACAGTACAGGTAAAGGTTTAAGAGATGAATGCTATGATGTTGGTCAGCACAGTTCGTACCACGTAACTGTTCCCCAAAAAGTGGACTTTATCAGAAACTCACAAATACCAGGTCTGGTGGAAGAATGCATTTTAAGTGCAGTTAAAAGCTGGTCTGGGGCTTTCTTTGGTTTTTTTTTTTTTTGTTTGTTTTTTTTTAAACCTCTGTTTTTCAATTTATTTCTGCATTATGCTTGTTTACAGTTATGGTAAGAATAATTAGTTCAGTACATATGATTTGTATAAATGTTTTATATTCAGGGAAAATGAAGCTTCTGAAATTAGACTTTATTCTAAAAGAATGTAGAAATGAAAAATTAAATTCACGCCTTTGTAACTAGTCTCCTGCATGATTAATTATCTCTCATATTTTTACTCTGGACTTCTCTTCCAGGAAACTTTGCTTAAGTTGTTGTATTTGTTAAAACTCTTGGCTCAGTAGTATTCTTGAGCTTTTGTTTGAGGCAACCTCATGCTTATAATGGTTACTAGTTTAGAATTAGATAACTGATTCAGGGAAGCATGCTAACTCTTTTTCCCCTGAAGAGATTCTGCTTTTAATTTTTTATATAGAGAAATTTTTAATAAGTTATTGTCAAAACTGCTGATATTCTTACATAATAGATATGCTTCTATATTCACCTCTTCCTCAATTCTAACCAAATCTTTCCCATGGAAGTGAGAATTACTGCTTTCTGTTTTCATAGAAATAGCTCTCCCAACTGATAGTTGTGTGTATGACATACCATATGGGAGATGAAGCATTATATTAGCCGATATTTAAAATTAATCCTTTTTATTATAAGGGTTGAAAGCAATACATTGTGTAGCATGATTAATCTTTTCAATACAAGACTTAATAATAGGTTCCAGTCAGACCTAGTGATTATTTTAAGTGTTTGCAGCCTAACTAGGATGATTATATCTTTTGCTTTCTCAGGCTTTTGTAGGATGTTTATTTCTTTTGGTGTCCTTTGCTGTAGTTCATTTGGGATTCAAACGTTGCTTATGGTTGAACATCAGTGCCCACCACAAAGTCTTCCTTTTCATTTTGTTTAAAATTGCAGGTGTAAACACCATTAGGAAGTGCCTGAAAATGTGGTCAGAGTGCAGGTCTAGCGCTCGATGGCAGGAAGGTATCACCTGCAGGTAATGGGAAGCAGTGGTGTGCTGCAGGTGAAAACCACAGGCCTCTTCAGCCAACAACTCTGACTAATATCTGAGGAGTCATCAGCCTGTCAATGGGAGCAACTAGAGTGTCCCACATCTCTTCCTTTCATCTCCTGCTCTCGCTGTATCTCTCCAGAGGGCCAGTTTGACCAACTCAAACTATTCTATAATTCTCATATTTGATGTAAAAAATGCTAATGATTTTTGAGTCTGGACCATGAGAGAAGAACTGTGAACACAAGTGATGTCCAGCTTACCAGATCCTTGCCTGCACACAGTATAAATCCAGAGTGGTCTTCTTATCCTGTGAAGAGGCCTATCCACAATGGGTTAATGAGGTGAACTGGTGATTAGCCTCTTGGCAATGTTGCTGATTTGCTCAGTGAAGGTGGATTGTGCTCCATTCTAGCATGTAGATAAAATGGAAGTTTCTAGCTATTTGATCAGGAAGAAATATTCAAAGTGTGAGCTGACCCCAAGTTTTGAAATGTGTTACAGTTTGATTTGTTTCCTATTAATACAGTGTCCCAATTACCAGCTACTTGCAGGGTTTAAGGAGCACCAAGAATGATGCTAAGATGGTTTTTGAGCACTGCAAACTTCTTCCTCTATCAGCAGGGGGTCTTTGGGCCTTCCTAGGTTTTGGTTGCAGATGATCTGTTATCTTTGGATTAAGTGGATGGTCAGATTGCACCTATAGCATCTCTGCAGAAGTATGAGGGGTACAGAGGGGCTTGCACTAGGCTCTCTATTCAAGGATGACTTTAATTTTTAGAATCCATGCTATTTTTTTAATGATGTTTTTACAACTTTTCTTTCTAGAGCTTTCAGCCTTCAAGATTCCTTTATGCCCTAATTAGCTTTATTGTTTATGTTACTCTCATTCTCTAATTAGAGTAATCACATCATGGGGGAATTGAGGCTCTTCTGCTTTTTTCTAATTATTTTTGTTTTGTCAAGCCTGGCTGTTTCCTGCTGTTTATTCTTGTCCATGTGTTTTTTTTTCTCTGCAAATTGATGTCACCATGTACTAATTGTTTTACTTTATCTAAAGACCTTTTCCATTTTTACTGTGTTCGTCATTCTTGGCCATCTGTTCAGCTCCACAATTTCTTTTAAAAGTGACAGGACCTATACCAGCAAGTGGGGGTAACAAAGTGTAAGAAGAAAGTGAAGGTGATATCTTTAACTAGCATTCTGGATTCTTCGGCTCAGGTTCTGTCACTTAAACGACCTTCCACCTGACCTTTATTCTCTCTTTCTTGTTGCCATTCCTGTGGTTGCTTTTCCCTTCAGCACTTTTTGCAAACTGGTTATTCACAGTAGTGGTGAAGAGCTGCTGAGGTGTGGATTGTCAGTGGACATACATATGCCTATGTAACACAAAGCAATATTGGTATCAACCCCTAACAACTAGAAGAAAATGGAAGTTTTTATAGAAAGTGTTCTGGTTACTAGTCTCAGAATTTACACATCCTAGGAGGACCAGAATAAAAGGAAGTGTGGAAAGGTTAATGCTGTGCCTAAGTGTTGCAATCTGGTTTAAACCCAGAAGAGCAAAGAAAATGAAGTCTCTGTGTATAAAACAGAAAGAACTTTTTGGGTATATTTTGAACAGAAGGTTCAAAATATACCCAAAAATGTGATTAAAACCAAATGAAGTTAGATGTTGCTGCCAAAAAAATTGATATATTTTATTTAATAGTAAAAGAGGCAAAGCGAAAGAACGAGAAAAGGAAGGAAGAAAGAAAGAAAGAAGTATGCTTGGAGGGTGGGGGGACAAGGGAAGGTGACAGGGGTTAGGTGGAAGCATATCACCCTTCCAAGGGTCCCATTGATGTCTCGTTGGTCCCCTCCATCTGGTGTTCTTGGTGGTGAGGGTCCCCCGTTGCTGCTGCCATGCCGCCACACGCCGCTACATGTATAGAATCCAGTGGATTAATATATGCTTTGGGAAGGTGGGAACACTCACTTTGGGAAGGTGGGAACACCCACCTGTCTCCCCTGCAGGGGGCTAGTTTGACACTGTCCCTTGCAACACTGTGGATCTGTTGCATCATCTCTGGTGCAGGGTCTGGGGACCCCTTTGAGGGGGCCTTTGATGGGCCATACAGCCCCCTTCTGCTGTCCTTCACATGGATGTGGCTTTTCCCCAGGCTGAAGGGCCCCTCAGCTGAGCTGGTCTGCACAGTTGAGGATGGGTGGTCACTGCACCTCTCACCAGAGGCTTTTCCAATGCACACCCAAAGCCCCTCTCCTCCCACCCTTCGGTGTGAGGGTCTGTGTGAGCCTGGCAGCTGATAGCCCTGGGGCTGTGGTCTCCACCTTGGAGGTGTTACGCTTTGTAAATGTCCCCTGCCCTGAGTTGTTACTTTATCTTATCTTCATCAGCGAGTGGTGTAGGGCCTCTCAGAGCCCCATTCAGGGTGTGGTAGTCTCCTCTGCAACTTTCCTAATACAGTTTTAAAAGTCCTTCATGAAAATATTTAAGTCATAAACTTGTCTCTGACAACAAGGTGAGGTAAGATCAGAACAGCATTTATTATATATCACTTGAAGCCTTTTTTTCCTGTGGAACAAGTGACATTGTTGTATTTAAAAGTATAAACAGCTAAATGGTCTTTTCAAGAGTCAAATGTCTGAATGCACAAATTCAACGTCCAGCATCAGAATTCTGATCAAAATTGCCTGCTTTGGATGCAGACTTTGAGTACAGTGGGATGCTGGGATTAGCCGGGAGCATATAAGCAACGCTTGGTGAGCACACATTTAAAGTCCTGATAGTGTTCTTGCTATCCCTATGGGTTCAATTTTGTGAAAGCTCTAGGTAGCCTTTTACATCGAAAGCCATGGTGACATTAGAAGAGCACTTGCTTCAAAATACCGGTTTCTCCACTTAAGACTTTCTTTTGTGTGAATGATATTGTCCTGCTTAAAAAAGTAAGCACTTTGATAGCTTCAGAGTATGCAATCATCTCTTCACAGATGAAGTCTCAGTGCAATGTAGCACCTGAATTGTCATCTGCCCAACATTTGACCTGAGGTACTGAGTAATTCATCTCTCTAACTCATTCACTCTCTTCTGCTGAGACTGAAAATATGTGGCTTACAGCAGAGTTTGAATGAACGTTGTGGCTACTCAAGGCTGAGATAACCATATCCAATTGTTCTGCACCTAGCACATCTTCTGACTGAAAACACTACTGAACAAACAAGCCGAAGCAGTACCTGGAGATTTTAATTTTACAAAGGCAGAGTTCAGACACAGCTCTACAAATTGCAAGAAACTTCACTGTCTTCCATCGTGTTATAAAGTCAAATACGCAAATCCTTCTTTTTGAACTGCCCTTGTATTTAGAAGATTGAATAACCAGTTACCTTTGTGTATTTATTTAGTAGTCTATGATGTTATAATTTCTTTTCCCTCACAGTCCAGCAACAATAGAAGAAATTTTGGGTTTCCTCTAAGTGGGTTTCCTCTTGGGTGTATTGAGATCTGCATTTTGACTGTATATCTAGCACATTTCTTTGAAACTTTCTGGTGGTGATAGTCTACAGTTTTGAATGGAATAAATCTGATTGTACCTGAATAATGTTGATTTTGATAGGAAATGTCTCTGAAAGAGCCTGGTCATGGGAAGATGTTCTAAAATGGCTCAATTATTTTGTTTCTCCCAGAAGCCTGCTCCAAAGCCAGACCTCTGTGATTGTGATTGGTTGTCTTCAGCTGCTTCTTAAGTTTGAGGATTTATACTTTAGCAAAAAGCTCCTTCACAATGCTAAGCTGCAATATGGCAAGAAGTAGTTTACACTCTGTTTAATTATCTGCAACACCAGGACCAAGACTTGACAGAAACCGTTTGGAAGGGATTGTGCTGCAGAAATGAAGTACTTGTATTCAGATTTTCTTCCCTAATACCAAGAGTACCAAGGTTCCTGTAGAGATTAGTGGATTTGTAGATTGTGACCCATGTCTCAAATAACACCTACGGGAAATAAATTCTTCTATTATCTCATATTTTATGAAGTATGCTAGTGTAAACTTATATGAAAGAGTCCCCTGTGATTATAAGGAAGTAACTACCATATCTAGTTCAAACAGAATGAAAACTAATTTAGGTGAACACCATTCTTAAAGGATATTTAACTAATTAGATGGACTTGTAGCAAAATATTCTGTAGATCTGTAGTGAATAATTTTACTGCATACTTACTATTCTGTTTTTTTTCTCCCTCCAAAGATACCACTTCAATTTTTCAAAATTATTCAGCTCAAGGTCAAAAAACACTGGTTTTACAGAGAAGACACCACTGCTGAAGGTTTCCTCAGAGGAAAATGGGTGAGTTACTTTCATTTTTCTCAAAATATTTTTTTCCTAAGCTCTCTTCTATTTAATTGCATGTGGTTCGTTCTTATATCCTAACACCAAACCTGCTGGGAAATAAAGTGAATAGCAGGGGCTGTAAGCAGCGAATTACTCTGGAGGACCTTGGTAGCAGAGAAGGGCCTGGAAAAAGGGAAGGGAAGGATGTAAGGCCCGAGGTCAGGGTGATTAGAGAGCCCTAAGCATAGAGAGCTGCAGGCTCTGTGCTCTTATTTCCTCCATGTGCTGTTACACAAAGTGCACTGAAAGACAAAGCAGAGCTATAGGGAAGGTCCTGATAATGTCGCTTACACACCAACTCCTGAAGTACATCTGCCTGGTGTATCAGAGAACTAGTTCTCTCAGGTACAACTAAATGTCATGGGGTCTTTGTTCTTGCTCCCCAGGCTACCCAGCTGTGTCACCAAGGGGAACTTGGTCTCTTTCTGTGAAATTTTCCATAAAAATCTCTCAGAGTGAACCTAAGGTTCTGCAAAATCAGTTGCATCTACTTCCTGTCAAAGTAAAACACTGTTTTGTTTTGTTTACTGAAAATGTGTGACAGGTTGCAGTGTATGGCCCTTCATAATCCAGATTTTACCACAGATGATGATTCATGGGACAACAGCTCTGCAGAATTTGAGCAAAGGTTTCAACTGGAAAGTGAAATGACCAGTCTTCCCAGATCTGCTTCTTCTGAGAAATATGAAATCTTGGACAACCTTCATGTCAAGTTCAATTTATCAAAGATGAGGTCTGAATTCAAACATTAATTTTTCTTTTTTAAATTTCTGCATGTATTTGTTTCTATGCATAGATGTCTAGAAAATGTTTTATTTATGTAAATTAATAAAATAAGACTCCATATTTAGACTGTATCTTGCCATTGATAGTTTGAAATTGATTACAGACTCTATATAGTGATCTATAGCCCCTGGTTCTAACAAGGATTAATCATAGTACCTATTCTAAATTTGTAATTAGATACCGTCTATATTGCTTTTAACATTTCTTTGAAACCATTTTGTAAAAGCCCCGTGGTTGATTCCACAGCATTTTTTTCTTCAGTGTTTTGTTGCTTCACTTTAATTAAAATGTGTGTAAAAGTTCTTCTGTAGTCATTACAGTAGCTTTTCACATATACACAAAGCAAAATATAACTGAGCATTTTTCTGTCTTGGACAACATTAATATATTTCACTCTTTACCTCAAAGTAGTCTTTTTCATCATTTAGGCATGGAGGAAATTGAATCTGTTAACATATTAAAAGATAGCAATATGATAAGAGCTTAACTTCCAATTTTCACAGGATATTTTTGCTGGGGATTTAACTAGCAAAACCTTTACTCTTGGATACTGATTCCTTCTGCCCCTTCTAGAAGTTCAATGTTTTTTCTAGTTTGGTTTGGTGTCTGCAGATAGCTCTGCAGGTTTTTCATGGAGCTCAGCACTGCAGGTCGGCACCTCTTTGTTGATCTGCAGCGCCTTTCCAGAGGGATGTCAGTGCATCTTTTCCCAGTCTGTACGTTGTCTTAGCTCATCACTTCACAATTGTTTTCCTCTCATTGTGTATATGGTATTGTGCTCTCCTGCTCTGCTGCTGAACAAATGGAGCAGGAGAATTCCAATGACTGCAATTAGTGCAATGTGAGCATATGCGAAGAAGTGTGGCAGGTGTCTTTCTTCACATTTGTGATAGATTTCCCTGGTATTTGATGTAACAAAGGTGTCGATTGGGAGTGTGAAATCCATTGTTCCAGTACAGCATAGGTTTATAATCTGGGGAGGAGCACGTTTTTCTGGCAGAACTTCCCTTGAAATATTTTGAGTGCTATAGGGCAGGTTGTACATATGGAATCAGGTCCTTGGCTGTTGTAAATCAGCATAACTCTGCTGAGAGAGCAAATGAAGCTAAACTGCCTGACACCATATACAGATCAGACTAAAAATCATTTGGCTTAGAAGAGGGGGTAAAATCCCTCATAGCTTTATGCTCCATGCATTTCCAACTGAAGTCAAATAGGATTGTGCTGGAGATATATATCAGCATAGGATTTGGCACAGGGCTTGTATTTGTATCGCTGTGCCAGATTAGCGCTGTAGGAAGAGACAGATTGCAAACCACGGGTGAGTCAAAAGCTGATGACGTCTCAAATGTAAGCTGTTAAAAGTGCTGCTTCCCTAATACGAAATGCCATGAAAACAAACAGACGGTAGGAAAAGACCCTTCTGCATTCTACATTTATTAAAACCATTTCCAAAACCTTGTTTTAATTACATTTTGCCAGCTCCTTTGGATGAGTTTCTGTTATTTACAAACAAGTGGTTATTAATTTATAAATGCTTAATTAATTTTTTTTTAAGTTTCAATTGTGTCTTAAAATCAACAGTTTTTTAAATAATAACTTTAATTATTATTGTGATAAATTATAAGTCCAAAGTGCAAACAAAAAATATAAAGTACATTAAAATTAAACCAGTCTGGATTAGGATTTATTAATTCATATCATAATAAATTCTCAAAATTCCAGAATGAAACTGTGATGTAGAGATGGGCAGAATATGCAAGCAGGATAGAGGATGTACGACTAAGCTGGCACTAAGTATTTGCCATAAATCACATAATACCAAAAGAAGTTATCAGTGATGAAGTGCTGATAGTGGCTTTTGTCATCATTCCTTTCTTTTCATGCCTTTATTACTTTCTTCCTCTCTCTGCCATCTTGCTTTCCAGTAGAGCAGGGCTACTTGGAATTTCTAGAAGAAGCCACCTAACTGGCTTCCTTCTCCTCTTCCTCTGCCTTCTCCAGATTTTCATGCTGTGCAAAGTTGGGGTAAAGTTGTTGCCACTTGTATTTAATAGAGCACTGTAGCCCCTTTGTACCAGTTTGTCTGTGACTATGCATTTTTATTAGCTGCTGGCTTTTATTAGCTTCTGTTTGGAAAATTTGAAAGAGGGTGGAAAACAATGTTTTTGAAGAATGGGTCTCCAGTCATTTATGTTGCTTTCTGTCAATGAATTGATTTAGGGACTTATTTCCACTGTGATTAAAAATTATTTCTGACATTCTTCAGACTATTCTGCTTTAATGTACTGTCCTATAGCGTCTGTCAATGCAGCTTTTTATTGCACTCTTCCTTTTTCAACTAATTATCCTGGAAACTTGAAATGTTTTCCTTCTTGCTTGTCATCACATTTAAATCAAGCCTTGCATTTCTCATTCTGTCAGAAAAGCAATGTTTGAATGTTTACTTTTGAAAAAAATGAAATAAGAATATTGATGCTTTCAAAATGAAAATATGTAACGAGGTCGAATCAACAGAAAGGGTTCTGTAAATTAAGACATCAGTATAACGTATTGATGGGCAGTCAGAAAAATTTTAGTTGAGTTGTCTTTTGAGTAAGATTAAAAAATGGTAATTTAAAATGCTAAATCTTAAGATTTCTTTCTCAAGACCATGCATTTTCAACATCCACATTTTAATTTAGAGTTACCCTTGCCTAACCCACTCAGTAGTAAGCTTGGACAATTCAGAATACTTTATGACATCTCATTTCCAGAACAGGGTATTCCTTCAATGGGCACAGATCTGCTATGGAAAAAATATTTAGTTTTGTTAGTAGATTTATGCTCATGAAGTGTATTTGGTTTTAAAAGATACTGTTAAACGTAGAAGATTCCTAAAGCTTGGTCTTGTCTTCAGACTGCATTTTCTAATACTTTTCAGGGTGTGTATTATAAGTCCAGGTTTGAGGATGTCACTCATGATGCCATCTGTCCATACAACAAGCTGTACTTTCAGCACAGCCATGCCACCTCCCTGTGATGGCAATTCTCCTTTGCCTCTCTGGGAGAGACAAGAAAGAGCTAAGGGGGATCTGAGTCTGTCAGGGGCCAGCAGCGGTAGTGGACAAGTGGTTCCAGGACTCAGCACCAGCTCATTCTGCAGCCTTCCCTTAGATTTTCCAAGGGGAAAATCCTCCTTCCCGTGCATTGAAATCCATCTGGCAGCAGACCTGGTGCAGGAGCCCTGATAGTCACCAAGGCTTCCCAAGCCCCTGCTGACCTTGCTTTGTGATGTCTGTACTCTGATGTGGTATATTATCACCCGTAAGTGCTTACCATGATGTTTCTGAAATGTCGGAGCTGTTAAGATAATAAAAAATGTTGTTTTTAAACTAGCCAGATAGTAAATACATGTTTGTTTGTGTTTCAGATGCTGTCTAAAATTCCTGAAAGTTTCAGGCCTTTTTATTTTTGTAGTTGTCTGCTCTGTAAGTATTGAATTTGTAGTCTTCTCCTGGCCCCCATTTCCTTAGAAAGAGTTCAAAATGAGCTATGATCTTTTCTCTTAGCTCACAGAAAATGTCTCAAGGCAAAAAATGACAATACTGTGCAGGGCTTCGTGCCTAATCAGACTCCTATTTGGTGCACTAGTCACTCCTCAGGATGATGTGGTTGGGTAAGAAAGTTGAGTTGGTAATTCAAAATGCTAAAGGCAGCTTAAACCAAAACTTGTAGGTCTCTTGTGGATGCTTGTTGAATTTAGGATGGATCTTTTGATCCCTACTCCTGAGGAATGCTCACAGGGAAAGCTGTGCTGGGGAGGATGCCCCAGCAATGGCAGGCACTTCACAGTGTCAAGGGCAGAAGGTGATGGGGAGGTTAGCATCTCCTTTGGGTGGCCAAAGTGCTGCCCTCCCTTAACGAAATCTTCAAAATCAGCAAAATCTTAGGCTGAAAGTGTAGAGAAAAATTTCAAAAAGTTGGAGTTTATTCTTTTAGTAGCTGTGAGGAACTCCTTTTTGGTTAGCAGGGTTTCTGTGTCAGGAAGAAAATAGATGACACTCTGCATTTCCTCAGGTGTGGGTGTTGCTTTCCAGTCAGATCCTGAAGATTACAACTTTAGTCCTAACAGACATTTCGAAAAAATGCATAAGATATGTGACTTTGGCTGTAAATTAACAGAAGGAATATGGCTTACCCTTGTTAAGTATCCCAGAGATGCTTTTCAACTGTGGTGGAAATACACCTCAAAATACTGAAACAATCTTACAATTGAATGTGCAATTTGAAATTGAATTTGCAATTTTAAAGTATTTGAGATAAGTTTAGCAGGTCTTTTTCAGTTTTTCTGTTACTAATGAATGTTTATTTTTTATCCTTGCCCTAGATTTTATTTGGCATTTATCCAGATCAAGGTAAGCCCTGGCAGATGTTGGCTGTATCACCTCTGGAAAGCTTCTGTATCCTTCTTTCATTGAAAAAAAACCTGATCTGAAGTTTGATTGATAAAATGGTTGAAAGAGTGGGTGTTTTGTCTTATACCCTGAGAAGACTGGGTGTCCTCAGAGCCTTGGCTGCATTTAGACTTGTCCATTGACGCAGGCCCAGCTGTGCTCCCTCTCCAAGTTGTACTGAATGGCACCTGTCTGGGGCCAAGAAACTGTTTAAAAGAACAAGCAAATAGAACAACCCCAAATACAAAGTATTCATCATAGGGAAATACAGATCTGAATGTGAAAAGTCTTTGAGGGATGAACATTCAGTTCGTAAACAAACAAAAACTTTTGCAATTGTATTACATTTCTTGTTCCCAGTATATTTCTTGTTTAATCAGTCTAGTCTGAAATCTGCTTGACTCTTATTTCACTAGTGTTAAGATTCACCTATAGAAACATTTCACAAGCTCCTGCAAGGTGCCTTGTTTTGAAAAGGTGCAGTAGGTTTTCGTTTTTGAAATGTTGTTCTATATAACTTGTCAATTCCATAGCTTTGAGCAGGGAGAGTCCATTTTAAATAGATTTAATTATTAGCATTCTCACTGTCACCAATAATGACACTATATAATGCACTAATTAGTAGGGTAAATGAGGAAGAAAATGCTAGTACTTTAGGGTAATTTGTAATTAAAAGTTGAGATTGCTTTTTGAAGGGAAGCAAATGGACTTTTAGTAGGACCAATCACAACTTCAACTGTAAACTCCCATCAGTATCCTGTTCACATCAGTATTTTTGGTCCTCCTTGAAACTGTTGTTGAATGCTCCTATGATGGTGTGGTGTTAAAGAGCACCAGGGCTGTTGCAACCTCATCTGCCAAAGAGGATGAATTGGAAGTGAGTCTTTAAGTTCAAGTTTTGGTCAACTGTCACAGCATAAATTGAGGATTTCCTCTCTTTCCAGATTTGGGTTGGAACCATAGCTGTTGCATTGTACACATTAACTCTGCAACCAATTATTCACTTTTTGTTTCAGGGAACTGCAGTTGGGACTGGGATTTGAGTACAAACAGGTGTTCCTGTATTTCATATTTTACCTATCATGTCAGGATGCTTAGAGACAAATAGCTGTCAGACAGTCAGAATACAACATTTCATTTCTTACTTGACAAACCCAAAGCTAATGCTTTTTAGTTTGTTTAATGTGTGTTGAAAACTGGATTTCCATCTGCTGCCTGATGTCACTGAGATGGGGAAAAGTGAGAGGCAAGCAGTCCAGCAAAGCCATGCTTCTTTTTCAAGGTGATGTAGTAATTCAAGCAGAAGAGTCAAGGAGAAAAATTGCTTTTCTAAAAGAGTTTTGGAAAAGGCACCAGCAATCCTGACTGTCCTCTTACTGTTACTGTCAGTCTCCATTTGCACAGCAGAAAGTTCAAGTGGTTATCTTCCACTTTGTTTCATAGTGAAGAAAGCATCCCACTTCTTGGCTAGGCCTAGGTAATGTTAACCATTCAAACAGCAGTTTGATGCGATTTGTGCTGGCTGACAGACTGCAGTATTCCCAATGGACGGTACCTGCTACTCTCTGAATGACGATAAGGATTTAATGGTAGGTTTGCAGGTGTGCTGCGGTAGTCCTTGTCACAAAGCTCTTGGAGGTTATCATATGAGACTTTGGGTGGAAAATAAGTATCTTAGCTCATATGATGCCAAATTATGCAAATGAACACACTTTACCTCTTGCTTATGCTTCAAAAGCTATTAAGAAATGTTGGATAGGTACTAACTACTATATATATTTTTTCTTTAATTTTTTTAAACTCCTTCCTCTCAGTTCTATTTCTTTCCAGAAATGCCCAAGCACACTGATGTCTTATGAATGTGTGCTCATGCATACAGTGTATCTCCATACACTAGAAAAGTCAAAAACAAAGTGTGAAGCATTTAAAAAAAACAAATTAAGTGATTACTTTTGGACTTCATGTCCCTTGTCATCATAGTGTCACCTAGATATTTTTGGTTTTTCTGCCACACCCATGAAATCTCAGGTTTGCTCAGAGGCAGGACTCTCCTTGTCTGGTGCTGGGAAGAGACCTTCATCAGCTCATCTAGGGGTGACCTGCTATTCAGATGAGATCTCTGTTTGTGTTTCTGTACCTCTATTTTTTGTTTGGTTTTACTCTAACTGTTTTTCTTATTATCTTCTTTGTTGTTAGCCTACTTGTATCTCCCATTGCTTTGTCCATCCCCATGGGTGCAAACCTGGCATGTATACTGAGGTGTGCTGGCTGCAGATTCTGGAAACAACATCTTGCCTTCTGTGAATTAATAGAAGCTTTCTGAGTCTGTAATTTTGTGTGTGGCTGGTGTTTTTTTTTTTTTTAACACTAATTTCCCTATAGGCACCAGACATAAATTCAGTGATTTTAGTTTAGTTTTTCAAAATATTGGTAATGTCTCTCTTTGTCAACACTTGGGATTTATTAGTTTTTAAATTCTAGCAGTCAGCTCTATAATACCAGAAAGAAGTTTATACTGAAGCCTGACTAGAGGACCCTTTCTGCAGGAAGCAAGATTCAATATCCCTATTGATGTAAAATGTGTGAAGCATTTTCAGATCTTTTGTTCAAAGGCTGTATGTTAAGGAGAGAGCATCAGTAATAATTAAGATGATAGAAGAAGAGATACAGAGTCTGAATAAATTCCAGCATTTCTTTGTTTAATTGCATGTACCTATTCTAAGACGTGGATGTTCTTATTTTCTCTTAACTATTTGGCCATTCAGACCTTCAGGAAACGTCTCTCCATTAACTGGGTGATCAACGGGTGGATGAGAAATATTCTTGTTCTTTTTCACAACTGACATACATTTTCAGGCTTGAAAAATCTTCTGAAGTGCTAAATATACTTAGTGTTCATTCCTTTGTTTCTAATAACTACTGCCCTGATCTAAGGAAATTTTAAACTTTTGTCCAGCAATGGGGAACAGACAACTGGAGCAGAACTAGACATTAACTTTTTGACTTGAATTAGGCTTTGAGAAGTTAAAAAGTAATGGAGATTCATGGATGCTTTTAAGGAATTATGCAATCAAACTCTATGCTATTTCACTGCCATTTAAAGAAGTGTCTGTTTCTGATACAGTGTCTTCTTTCTTTCACTGTACCTCATGCAATTACTGCTATTTCTACATTTCTCAATAGTAGAAATATTTTCTTTTTACAAGAAAAGTTAAATCTTCAGCCCATATCTGTGCAGTAGATCGCACATTTACCTTGCTGAACTGTGAGTTTCCATCTTTACTCTGTCCCTGACAACTGCCTCAGTAGCAACCTTTTCTTCCCTCTCAACATCTCTACTTGTGCCCATTCAGGTTATAGGTGATGGAGGTTAGATCAGTGTGGGCAAAGCAGTTCAATTTTCCTTTTTTGGACTGATTATCAGAAATTATCTGGGGAGTGGACTGTGAATTCTTCCTGAGTCTGGCCAAAGATCTTGCATTTTTGTAAATATATTTTAAAGCCTTTCAGTCCTGATCTGATTGTCTGATTGTTTAAGTGTTTGATATCTCCCCAGTAAAATTTTTGGAGCAAGGGATGACATTTTGAAAATTAAATATTTGCACAGCACCCAGTGTGAAGAGTTTCTTACTCACTTGCTCTTTATGTTCAAAATAAAAATACATAATGTGAAATGAAGTCACACCTGAATGGGTATCTGCTTATTCCAAATTAGACAAAACCAGAGATATCAAATTGACTAGACAGGGGCCATGTTCATGGACGTACCTCCATCCTCTCCATGACAAATTTCATCACTTCCAGTCTGGGATTAAGGTCTCAAATTCAGAAAGTAAAAGATGTATCTCAATAGTAAAAATATGTTAAATTTTAAATCATAGACTAGATTTCTCATTTCTTTGGATTCAATGGAACTATTTAGACCAATTCCACGTATGGATGGGGAGTCTCTAGAACAAGCAGACATAAGACCCCTTATTATGAAATTCCTTGCTAAAGTTGTATGAGTTGGAATGATTTCTGCATCAATTTGCGTTATTGGTGCAACTGTTAATTGTGGAGCAAGGAAAGGTCACTAGAAAAACTTGCAATCATGCCATGACCATTAGTGACATGGAAAGCAACATTTCCTACTCCTTTAACAAGAGGTATATATAGAAAGACTGTGAGGCAAAGAATATAGTCAGATTTTAGCAGAATTTTCAGCTTCCTTGAAGGTTCTTCTCCAGGGAGCATAAATTAATGTAATGAATTACAAAACCTCTCTTATCCCTTTAATTGTTTTTCCCCTTTGAATATTTTTTTATTTTGTAACTCTAGTTCTCTACTGCCAGACTCTCCTCCATAATTTTTTCTTGCAGAAAGCATTTAAAAATCATTTGTTTTCAATGTTGGAAATGTGCTAAGCATTTAGGCCTGCAGGCAATGTTCAAGCTGTTAAATAGATGGATGAAGACCAGGACCATGTGCAGAGGCAGCCAAGAAGCAGAATCTCAATGCACAATTGATAAAATGCTGTAGAAATGAGTTTGTTACAGAAATTCTCAAACTGATGGAGCAGAGAGAAAGGATGGATTCACTGTAGAAAATAATGGAACTGGATTACTGCCACTCAAAAAGGGGAGAAAAAAAAAAGGTTATAGAGCATTCCTCAGATGGGGAAACCAACAGGGACAGAGAAATGTGTGGTTCAACTTGTTCTATTGTGAAGGGATGATGTAGAAACAACCTCATCAGCTACAAACAGAGATAGGAAATTAAAAAAAGAAAAGCACAAATACTAATGCAGAAATAACACCAGTTAAGGACCATATGCAAAAATGGATGCTAAGACCCAGGGAAAAGGCCTTCTTTAAAATGGTAATATCCTAGAGAAACTAGCATAAGTGACCTGGTCATAAATCAGGATGAATGGTATATAACTACCTCAGAAACTTGGTGAAAAATAATCCATAGACATAGCATCCTCAAGGTCCATTTTAGAGTATACAGAATAGGATATAAAAATAGATGTTAAAGAAAGCATAAAGTCAGCAATCTGTGTGCAAATACAACAGAGAATCTCTGTCAAACATGACTTTTTGGCTGCCTCTGTTGTATTGAAATAATTACATGATGGAGGGTAGAGCAGGGACTCAGTATCTTGGGGAGTGACTCAGCTGCTCCTGAGTTAGTCACTCTAGGCTTTTATAGTTAGTAGACAGAACGATGTTCCTCATGAGCAGTTCTTCTCATCTTCATGTAGTGGTCCAAAATGAAGCAATGAATTCCATCTTAAAAGCACCCTCTTTTCACTGTTTTTAAGGAAGGAACCATCAGATGCAGATGTCCAAAGTACAGAAGCACAAACGGTGGTGAATGAATACCAGTTTAAATGTTTAGGCACTGCATCCCATTCCATCATGTTGTCTACATAAGCCATATAGAAATAAAGAAACATGAGGTGACTGTCACACACTCCTCAAAACCTCTAGGAGCAGCTCTTCAGAAAACCTGGATCAAGAAACACAGCTCTTGGTTCAGGTGTGAGCAGCAGACCTGCTCTGGTGCCAGGTGTAAATACAGACCCCCACAGTGTAATGCTTCACAAAGCAAACACAAACCCAAATCCCTTGACGGGCTAATTCACAGCAGTAATGTAATTTCAAGAATAGAACTACATCAAAATGAAGCAGTTTAGCTGAAGCGAAAGAAAAAAAAATGTCAGCTCTGCCTATAATTCTCATCAGGGAGATTTTTTTGCTTTAAAGCGGCACACTGGAGGACACATTACAAAAAAAAAAGTTCAGAAAAGGAAAAGCATTATTAAATTGCAGAATAAATGAGAATATTAGAAGTAAAAAGATATTTTTCCCAAAAGTTGTCCATATCCGAATGATTAAAATTTAGAGGAAATCACATTCTGGCAATTTAAGGAAAATATAAAACCAAGGTAAGGCTGAACAAAAATATTCTGAAGAGCAGCTTGATAAAAAAAAAAATCATATTTTTTTCATATAAGCATGACTGAAGTTTTCTTCTGGTTTATTTTGATTCCACCTTTCATAGAGGCTGTGATCTGCTGCAGTCTAACAATGGGATTATGATAGAGTCCCTAAATATTGTTTGGAAAAAGATAACTCTGATGGGATTTGAGAGCCTTAATGCTCTCAAATGGTGAATGATGTTCTGTTGCACTTGCAATTGAAGGAGAACCGGTTTTTTTTTTTTCTATGGCTCTTTATGATGGTTTTGTAAGTGCCCAGAATGGAATGGAAAAAGTATCCTTATCTGTAGAGGAAAAGAAGAAAGGAGCCACTCTTCTTGAAAATAAGGTTTAATTTTAGACATCTTTTCTAATAGCTCCTGAATGTGTCATCTAGATAATTACAGGATTTATTTTAAATGTATTGCTTAAAAGGAAGCTGCCATAATTATATGCACCTGAAGCTTTTTAAGTCATAAGTGGCTGCACTCCTAGTGAAAAACAGACTGTCCAAAGTTGCCCCAAACCATTGGGTTAATGATGTCAGGTCAGCAGACCTTTTAGACAGTTTAATTAATGTCTCTAGTTAAAGGTATAGATATAGTTCCTGTTGAGACTCCTATTATGTATCAGTTGGTGACACAGAAAAATTGTGATGCCAAATCACATTTAAAACTTTCAGAAACAGAAGAGAACTGTTGTCATTTCTGTTTATGTTTTCTAAGAGTTGTGTGTGTAAATTCTCCTGACTGGACTTGTCTCCTGATTCGTTACACGTGAGATTATCTTTTTATCCTTTCCTATGTGATTCCTTTAAGCAAATAGATGCTTGGGAGCTTAATTTTTTAATGAGTGGCATGTGAGTGTCACTGGTGGTACTTGCTCTGCTTGCCTTGCTAAGCAAGGTGACATATTACTTTGAATGCATTTGCTGCCCACTTGACACTAGATCTGCTAGGGTGTTTTTTTGGTTACTGTGGGAGATTACTCTTTTCTAGATCCAGAAGGACCTCATAATCTTTCCTCATTAGACAGTGACTTAACATGGGTGGTCTTACTGGGGGTCACTGGAAGCAGGGCAGAGCACAGCACTGCCCTGAGTCCCTGCTAACTACCCTGTGTTTTTTCTTTTCCTGTTAAAGTCTCTGAGTTTTGTGGGCTACAAAGCATCTTTTTGGGAAAATTATTTTGGTGGGTATATGGTCTGGTACATTTTATTTTTTTTGTAGCATATTCACTCTTTTTAGTGTGCTCAATAAAATATTAGATGTTAAAACAATTAAGATATTCAAGCATGTGATTAAGTCTCATGATTTCAGTGGAATATACGTATGTAAAACTAAGGAGTTATTTTTGTTTGCTTTTTTGTTTTGTTGGTGATGCCTTAGCTTTCTATCTGTCACAGACAGGATCAAAACAATTACAGTACTGCTCTATTATAGTAACAGATGAACTATGAAGAGTTTAAAAGCTTGGGCTTTCCTCCTCCCCTCCCTTCCCCACCCAACAACTTACAGGGGTGCTTCTTTTTTCAACCATGCCAGAAGTGGACTATTACAACACTAGGTTCAAAAAGCCCTAAATGTATTGGGACTGATAGAACCAGACTTCCAATGGAATTGTGGTTCCCAGTTAGCTGATTTTTCAATTGTATTAGACTAGGAGTGTAGTTTGACCACACCTCATGTGAGATATCTCAAGAAAAAAGAAGTAGATGTGGGAGCTGAGAGTGATGGAGTCTGTGAGTACTTCAGCTGAGAGGAGATTGAAAATATCTTTTGGATATTTGTAACATTGTGAGCAAAACTTTGACCAAAAAGCAAATCCTCTGGCAAAATTCTCTGGAGTTCCTATGTTGTTTTTCACCAGTACAAGTTCTGTGATATTTAAACTGCTGAGCTAATGGTGTAGCCTTTCATCTAGTGCAAGTACTTAAAAGGCCTGACTTCTATGTCTCTCTGTGTGTTTCTGTGTGCTATTTTGAAACTTTGATGCATCAGGTGAAAGCACTGGTAATCCCAAAAGTCACTAGGAAAGATATATTTGTTCTGAACTTGTAACTCTTGTTTTATTAGGAAACTTGGTCAAAACAGTACTACTTGATGAGGAAGTAGAAGTCTGTTTTGTTTTTTTCAAAATTCCTGAGGCATTTTAGCTGAAGAATGTATTTTTTAATATAAATTGACTAATTTTTGTTTCTGGAATTTGTAAAGCCTATACTCATTTTTACTGGAAATTTACACCTTAACAACTTTATTAACAGCTATGAATTTGACTGACTTTCGTGATTCTGCTCTGTTGAAGTTAGACATAGGAGGCCCATTTGGGGCACAAGTAGTTGATGAGCAAACAGAGGAATACATCGTAGTACAAATCAGCCAGAATGAAGACACAGGATCAAGGAGTAGGCACCAGCAGCAGGTGATGGTCTTTAAATTCTCTTCCACTTTTTCTGATATGTGTTTTATCACTTATTTCCATCACCACTGTGTGGATTAAGTGGTCATTCTTTTTCTTGCTGTGAAGTGTTTCAATTTCAGCATTGGAAAACTTACTGTAATTAAAATTGCATTTTCTTTTACCATTATAAGGCTTCCCTTGGCTTCCTGTATTAAAATTTTGTTCTTTATAGTCAATGCAAAGTGTGTTTTGGCGTCCTCCCTCTGAAATACCTCCTGGAGGTGTCTCTTCATTGATTGAGTGAAGGTATGAGGACTAGCTAGTTTGCTTAAACCTGAACACCCATAACAAACCTAATCAGGGGAAATTAATTTAGGCTGATTTTATGCCTGATCCACCAAAAAACCTCCAAAATGGGCAGAAGAGAGAAGAGCCATAAAAGCCTATATCAGAGACATATCACTATCACTGACTTCTGCTAATATTGCTAAATGTGACTCTCTTGCAGGTGGCATACAACTGGTCTCTACCCTTAAGTTCAAGAAGAAATCAGCAGATCATCACAACTAGAACCTTTCAGATACCAGACAGGTTGGCTAAGCGACTGAAAAATGATGCATTGAAGGAGCAGTTTCCGTAGACTTGACTAAGATAACGTTTTAAAAATAATTATCACTGCGTGTTTCAGAGGGGCAGGAAAAGATGACTTCTTGTTGCTCTTTAAAAGGATTTACAAGACTGTTTTGTACTTGAGTTAATTTCTAAACAATACTTTTTCGAGGGATACAGTTTGTTTGAGGAGTTGCTTGCTTTTGTAAAGATATAACATGTATATTGATAAATGCTCGATATAAAACTAATGCACAAATAAAACAAAAGGTATTTCATTCCAGGAATAAACAAAACTTCTTTTTCTTTCACCAGAGGCACCATCTTCATAAACATTCAAGCTTTCCTGCAGGAGTCTGGAAGTGTTCCTCTCTCCATGAAGCATCAGTACCTTCATGCGAATATAGAGGCACAAGTAACAGTTGCATCCATCATCTTAGTAGGTGTCTACGTGCTGATCATACTGGAAGTAAGCCACTTTTGTACTTTTGTTTCATTTTTTTCCCTATGTTGTAAGTGGAACACAAGAAAAGATTTCACTCTTGAGCTTTGATATAATTTTAAAATGTGTATATAACTTCATGCACCATCAGTGTGGCTAATGACATTGATAAGATACATGTGGAGAAATTGTTCTGAATTGTAAGTGAATTTGCCAAGTTCTTTTAATGTTACAGTGATCTCTATTAGGATCTATAAGTTTTTGAATATTTTAACAGAATTATAGTTTGTTTGTGAGAGTAAAAATAGGTCAGAATTGTGAAAGGTGTGGAAAATTTATTTTTAAGTTAATTATTTTTTAAGATAAGGTAAAAGAAAAAAAAAATTGGTTATTTGCCTTCTCTAAGGTACCTCAAACTATGAACTTAGTGTACTTTTAACAGGTTAGAATGAGCATGTATTTTAGTAAGTGACTTCTAGGCATTCTTTTACTGTATTATTTGAAGAGGAAATGTAGTCTGAGTTAACATGAAGTCAAGGGACAGCGAACATTTAACATATACGGCATCAACATTCCAAAACCTAGAGGTATGAAATCCAATAGAAATGTGTTGCATCACACTAAGAATGGAAAACATATCGTAAATAGCACAGAACTCCAACTGACTTCTTTGAACTGAAAACACTTCCTTAAAATTACCTTAAAATTAATAGCAGATGGGGAGGAACAATTTTAAAAATAATTTATTTTTAGTTCATATGGGCATCCACGCTGTCAATTCTCTGAGTTGAATCACACCTAATTTACACCAGTATGGAACAAAGAAATGAATGAAATCAAGTCTACAAGATGCTCCACAGTATATATGTTCAGCATGCTCATTTCTCTTCCACATCCATTGCATATTTTGAGCTTTTCACCCCATTACCCATTAAAATGGTGAGGCTGTAGAACACCACCTAATCAAATACCGATAATGGATGCACACAACACAACAGATGCTTTAGACATTTTGATTATGTTTTTCAGGAATGATTATTTCTTTCTGGACCTAAAAATGCCTCTATGTACATTATAAATGAACAAAGAGATATAATATTAAATGCAGAGGGGGATTGGACTAGATTTTGCTATAAATACATGTAGGCATGCAGCACAGCACCAAAATGGTCTTAATACTTTTAAATGCAACTTCTTTTTTTAAAAAAAACTGAAACGAACAAAAATCCCCACCCCTAAACCCAACTATGCAACCTTTTAGCAGTTGCAAAACTATCAGATTTTAAATGTATGTAAAGGGGGGTTTTGTGTTTGCATCCTGAAAATCTGCTTTGGAACAATTAATATGGAAAAGGAAATAAAGGCTGGAAACTGAAAAGCAGAGCCGGGGAAAGCATTCATTTTCCTGTTATTTTTAAGAAAAAAGCCTTACAACAGCTCATTAAATTATTGTTTCTGCAAAAATATCAAGGAAAGATTTCTGGTGTTGGCGGAAAAATTATTTCTGCAAACTCAAAGGTAGAAATAGATACTCATAAGTAAACTTTTTGGAAATTTAGAATATGGAAAGACATATTGCATCATGATATTAACTGATATAGGAATGACAAATACTACAAGAGCAAATTCTAAACTCTAAGTTTTAAACTGTATGGTTCCCTCATGGATTTCTTTCAAGCAATGGATGTTAATATTGTTAGAATATGTAATAGTGGCTTTCATTATATTCACTATTTTTAACTTCAGTGCCTGAAGTCCTGCTTTCTCAACACATTGCACTCTCTATCCCTTTATCTGTTATCACTGTTAGAGAAATCAATGTTACTGCAGGAGCTGTCTCTCGTGGATTTTCATTTTTGGTGTTGCTGCTCCCCATCTTTTATCAGTCTTTATTAGTTTCCTGTATGTTATTAATTATTATTTACAATACAGCTTCAAATTCACAGTGTGGACATCCAAACCAGTTTCAGAGCTATATTTTCACAAATTTTCTTTAAAAACGAGGAAAGAGGAAGCATTTTATCTGTTGCAAATCACAAGAGCCTTTTCCTCTTGCACAGCCCTTTTTTCCCCTCATCATGAATTGTAAATCTTGCCCACAGCCTCTTCATCCCCACTGTCCTCATCTTTTAATTCTTTCTTTCCCTTCTGCTCTTGCTCTTTGCTGCCTTGGTCACCAGGGACTGTGTAAAACAGGCTGCAAGAGCTTCTGCTTCCTGCAGATACAGGATGATGGGAGAAGCTGATCACGTAAGAGGTTCCAGTTGGAAACTGAAGAGCATTTACTGTAAACAATTGTCTTCTCCAAACTTTTACCACTGTAAACACACAGGGTAAAATCTACTTTGAGGCAGCTGTTTGCCTCCATGTTAGCCTCAAATGTCTAAATCAAGCACCACTCCTTGTCAGTGAAGGTCTCAGGATGTGCTATTGTTCACAAAACAAACTGTTGAACTTCATCTCTTCAGGCATTTATTTTCAGTGTTGTTTCTTTTGAAATTGATTACATGTTGTGTATTCGTAAAATACAAACATGTTTCTGATAAAAGATGCCCCTTTTCCTCCTTAATCTTCAGTGATTTCTAGTTTCAGGCTTACCATAAATATGAATATTTTCTTACTTCACAATTCTACTACTCTACCTCTTGAAATTTTTGTAGATTCCTTTTAACGCTCTTTACTTGGTCATCCTTTAGTTTTTTTGTTTGAAGATTGTGGGCTATTTTCTTTTTTTTCCCTTTATGCAATAATCTGTTCTTTCATTAGATATTAATTCTCTTGAAAATTATTTTCTTCAAATATCAATCAGTTCCCTCTTATCATTTCAGTCTCCTATTCCCTCTTCTTGTCCCAAAGGAGAAAAACATTCAGCTTCTTGTGGTGCTTTTGCTTTGATCTAATAGATACTATTTATAGACTTGTTGAAAACCACGAAGTATTTAATTTTGTTCTTGAAAGCATACACTGCACAGGAAATTCAAGCAAGTGCATGTTAAAATAAGAAAAAAAGAAAGAAAGTGTGCCGGGTTTACCTTTGTTGATCTCAGCTCTACTGTCTGACCCCGCAGGATTGCTGTGGAACATGGGTAAGACAGGTTGTAAGTATGTTTTCACATTGGTCTACAGGGACATCTGGTGTAAAATGTGGATGTACGGAGTTCTACACTGATGTTGCTGTATTAAATTAGTTCACAATGTATTTTCAGAGAGGCTTTTCAATTATTGATCATCAAAATGTATAGTCTCTCTTGATTGAGAACTTGAAAAAAAATTCAAGCAAAGAAAAAGTTAGAAAATTTAATTTTTATAATCTCCTGCTCCAAACATCTTTATTCTTTCAGCTAAGAGTGCATTTGAACATTTGCCTTCTTTGATTTCCATACTTTCTTCCAGAAAAGCATTTTCCTATGTAACTAAAGTGAGTATTTGTATCCCATTAACTGGATCGTGTATCATTTCTGGTCATTGGGCATGGTCAAGCAAAAATAGTGCAGATAAAATCTCATTGTTAGCGATCAGTTAGATAGATTAGTTAGACATCAGATAAGCACATTTGGATATCTTTGCTTTCTCACCTTTTCCCTGTTTTTGTCTGCACAGAGAATGGGATAATACACTGGTTTCACTAAAAAGAAATCTATCTATCTCTATCTTAAATCTGTTGAAATATTAAAGTTTTACTGATATTCAGAAAAGTTTCTTGAATTGATAAAGCTCTTATTAGTAAATATTAACTGCACATTTGCAGCTATGTTGAACCTGCATTAATTAGAAGTGTGTAAGGAGGAATGTGAGACATCAATTATTAAAGATAGAGCTCATTAATTGTAATGAATTAATGTGTGCCCTTGTCCAATACTTTCCCTTATTAATGCATTTGTTTTGTGTTGTGTGTTAAAATGCAGTGTTAGCTGTTTATGATACTTGAATGAGCTAGCAGAAGCAAATGTGAAAATAATGGCCTTTTAAAAGCTATTTTGTAAAATATTTCATTTATTCAGGAGAACAGGCAAAATAACATTTATTATACTAAATTAAGAAAAATAGAAGAAAAAATAAGAGATACCAATAGCACATCAAATAGCAGAAAAGTGATACAAGCAAGGATCAGAAATTCTGTGAGAGCCTCCATAGGACTTATCAGATGTGTTATTATTTAGCTTCATACCCTGTCTTGTAAGTAGCACTAAGAAAGATTTTACCAGGATCTTTTAAATGGCATTTTAATAATCTGACATCTTGAATGTATTTCTGTACATTTCTGTATTTCTTCTTAAAACACAAATACTTGGAAGTGCAATAATCTGGCCTTAAAAGTTCTAGTTTCTTACTAGCATGAAGTATGGGCTTATTATCACAATTTTCATTATTTTAATGGAAATGGATTTTGTCAGTTTCTCTCCATATTACTTTTCTATTATTAACTAACTTAAATTATGAATAAACATCCCCTAAGCTTAATTTCTTTAACTCAAATCAGAGTGATTTTTAATAGCATCTAACCAGCAGAAATTATCTCCAGAGAACAAAACTTTTATGTGGTTTTAGTCTGACCATTTTTCTGTCATTGTCGGCTGGTTGAACCACGGTTTCCTCACAGGAAACATTTTTACAAATGGAATGAGGTGTTATTACTGCAGTCTGCGTTCAGACAGTCCAGATTTTGTATAAAAAATTATACTTTAGAGAGGGAATAGGAAAAGAGAAGAAACATTCATTGGTTATATGAAGCATAACATTAATAGAATATTAGATAGAAATAGGCTAATCTTAAGGGAGATTTTTTCCTGATAAGGAAAGTCACAGAAAGTGTGACTGATCACAGAAGTGATCAGCTTACTCAGCATGGCTTCTCAGTTCCCATCCGTTCTTGTATTGATCTGTCTTTAAATACAGACTGAGAAGAGTGTGGTTTAGAATGTTCCCACCTTCACATATGTCCTCCCAAAAGATTGGTAGCAAAGGAACAGAAGAAAATCCATAGCAGTTATTGGGAAAGACCGTGTAAAAAAGAAAATAGTAGCTGATGCACTCCCTGGCCTTTGTGAGAGAGAATATATTCCTGCTGCTATGGATTTCATTTGTTCTAGGATGAAAAATATAGTCAAGAGGAATTAAAACACTGCTGTAGGGTTTGGCAGAAAACTAGGAACAGATTATCAGAATAAACCTTCTACCCTCTTTGGCAAGAGTCCAAGCCGTATCTCCCTGGGCAAGAATAAAATTTTGCACTTTTCTGCCTCCATCTGGGGGTGGTAGGGAGTAAAAAGCCCAGAAGTTGTAAATACAAGGACTCTGAGGGTTGCATGGAACCTAAATCAGGGTAGTGAAACCTAAGCAGAAAATCCAGCAGTAATACTTACCTTGAATACAAATCTATCTTCCTCTGGAGCAGTTTAACCTCATGGGCCCTGGGCAACAAGTGGTTTTGGATCTTCTTTGGAGTCCCCATAACTCTAAAGCACCTTTACCATCAAAAGTCAGCTTCCCCCCAGACCTCTTCAGCTGAAAATGTGCACTAGAATGAGGGCACTCTTGCCATCCCCACGAGTACTGGTTACAGGACATAAACTGAGAGTGTGCAGTAAAGCTTGCTGAGGTAGGTGCTGGATGACTGGATTGAACAAGGAGATTCAGACATGGGACAGATCTGTCTGTCCTGTCCCCCAGAGTGAAACATTCAACAAGTGGTACCCTAGATATTCTTCCAGAGAGAGCAGCCTGTTGCTGAGCTACCAACTAAGCAGTATGGACAATCAAGGTTTACTGTCATTCCCTAATGCCTTTCTCTAATTTAGGAGGAGGCAGTGACCTCTGTCCATTTTGAGAAGCTCAAAATTACTTTAAATCTGCTGTGCAGGAGCATTACAAGTTGTTCCTTATGAGGAGGATTGAATCAGTACCCCTGAGGTGCCAGGATTTCGACTGCTTGTGTAGAGTAGAGCCACTGCCAACAATGAGGAGGCTCTAAAAGGACAGAGCCAGCACTAGTAAGATAAACTAGTCATTTTTACCTGCCCTAACTACAGCAAAGGAAAGGAAGACTAAAGGAAGCAAAATTCTCTAAGACGAGGAAGGGATGAGTTTCAATTAAAACAAAAGTGCAGTATAATAGCAAGCAAAATCCTCAGCTGGATCACAGCTTGATATGTTATAATAACAATTTTGTTTTATTAATCGAATATGAATATTGATTTTACACTGACTATTGCCTGCTTAATTGTTAGAGCTATCTTGGTAGAAGTCTGGCTGTGCTCTGAATATGTGTGTTTTAAAGAAAAATACCTTCTTTTGGGCGCTATGGTACTTCAGCATGTACACTGTCTTTAATTAAGAACTAAATAGAAAAGCTCTGCCACTGGATGGTGCTGCTCACTATACTAAGGACTATATAGGATTGTCTCCTCTAAAAGATGGTGACAGAAAGCTATTTTTTGAAATAATACGAGTCATATTTTCAAAACTAAATGCAAAAACTAATTTCCAAATGTCCATTTGCTATTTTCTGTGCCTTTTAAACCTAATTTTGGACTGTATTTTGTTCAATTTGTAAAAGACTGGCGAGCACAAATGTTTTGTCCTGTCTTGTATACTACGTATTTTGTGGGTTGGTGTGTTTCCTTTCTATTTGAGAGAGGAAATAGAACATTAAATTAGCTTAATTGAATGCTGCTGTTCAGCTTCTACCCTGCCTACGGCAACCAGAGGGGTAGAGAGCCATGAAGTCTTAAAATTTTAACAAGTTGTTAGAATGCACGTACGCTCCTAATGCACACAAACAGGGATGAGAACCACTCAGTTCTTTCTGAGGCCTCAGATGGTGCCTTCCTTCAGCAGGAGCAAGGGCAAAAGTAAATGAAAAAACATGAAAGTGTAGGGGCCAGGCTTGAAGGGAGCTGTGATGACATGATTGAAAGAGGAAAAAAATTTAGAGAAGAAAAGTGGAGTGAAAAAAGACAGGAGATGTCAGGGATGCAAGGCTCCCCAGAGAGACTGCTAGCTAGAGCAGAAAGTTCCCTGTAAAGGTAATGCAAGTACTGCAGCTTGCTCTACTCTTGTTCATAATGCATGGCTGTATTTCTGTATGGTTGTGTTATCCTACTGTTTTAAGAGGGCTGACAAAGATTCAGACAGGGAAAGTAAAATTTCGTCCTTTGGTCCATGTCATTTGTTTACTAGAAATTCACAGTTTCATTAGTCTTAAGAATGCTGAGATTATTGGGAAAATAGAAATGGTGGCATCTTCTTCAGTTTCAGAAAATGTTCTGAAACTGCAAATGTAATTGAGGGTCTCTCAGTCCTCACAAACGCCTTTAGGACACAAAGAATGAGGGTGTAGATTGATATCAAAATACCTGGAGTGGATGGAGTCAGCAGAGCCTGCTGAGATAGGTGCTGGAGAGCTGGATTGACCCTTGCACAACTGAAAGCTTGTTCCTAGGCTAGCCTGTTGGTAAACAATGGCTTTGATCATGTTGACTCAGAGTAGCAGTTTGGTTTATTTTCTTCTAGGTTCTTTACTGGCTCATGACCAGATTTCTTTGCTTAAGTCATATAGAACATGTTTTATGTAGCTAAAATATTACAGGAATGGGTGCCTTGGCACATAGAAATGATCACCATCCTGTCTTTCTGCAGGGCTCCACTTTCTTTTAATGTGGCCAGACTCAAGGCTCTGATTTACCGAACATGAGTCCGTTCATTTCTCTGTGTGTCTGTCCACTTCTATAACAAGACAAAATCCCCAAATTCACACCAAGTACAGATTTGCTTTTAAAATTTGACTCTCAGGGACTATCAAGCTATCAGATGTTACTGGATACTACCTTCCGGAGTTTTCTGGAGGTATATAAAACTGATTTTCTTAACGTCAGAACCATTCCAACATGTGGAGTCTGGAAAATATCCACTTGTGGCTGTAGTGATATAGGTATGGCAGACTTCTCTCTTTTGTATGATACTGATAGAAATATTAACTAAGCATGATGTTATAGCTTTTTATCCATTTTTACCTTAGTATTCTGAGGTGGGAGGTTATTTCAAAACGAAACTCAACTTAGCAGTCGTTTCAACCCTCATCACACAGGATTAAATGCTCTTCTGGGTCCTCTGCCCATCATCTGTACAAATGATACTTCCCTCCTTCCTTCCTAGTTCTACATTCTTTTCTCCAGCTCTGTGTTTTCCTCAAGTTTCCAAAGCATGAAAGTATAAGGGTTTTGATAGTTTGTTTAATCTCATGCATCAAGGTTATGTTTGTCTTTGTATCATTCAAGGGCCATTTTGAACCAGTTAATCCAATGTTCCATATCAGCATGAAGCTTTAGTCATTCACTTTTCTCTACAAACAGCAAGCAGTGATATAGCTGAGGGAGAAAACTGAGAGACACTGAAAAGATTGTAAATTTTGCACATCGTTCGTTTAAAGCCTTTGACAGAACTATGGAGTAACAAATATCTCTGCAGAATCTAGAATTAAGCTATAAATTTTCGATATAGAAGAGCAGAATGAATTAATCCAGTAATTTATTCACAGAAAATAATTTGATTTCCTTAAGTGTCTCTCTCTGTCTCTCTCTCTCCCTGATTCTCTCTCTGCATTGTTTTATGTACAGAAAGAATTGATGTCAGCTAAATGCAGTTTCTTAATCGCAGAATTTCAGGGCTGCCTATCCTAGACAAGAGTCATAAGATATCCTTACCTTGTATTTCTTAGCTCGTTCTAGTTAATGTGCTGTTGTGGTTTAACCCCAGCCAGCAGCCAAGCCCCAGGAAGCTGCTCGTTCACTCACCCCCCTCAGAGGGACCAGAGAAAAAATTGGAAGGAGAAAAGCTAGAAAACTCACAGATTGAGATAAAGACAGTTTAATAAGGAAAGTGAAAGCTGCACATACAAGCAAAAAAAAACAAGGAATTACTTTGCTTCTTCCTGTGCGCAGGCAGGTGTTCAGCCATCTCCAGGAGACCAGGGCCCCATTATGCAGAGCAGTGACTTGGGAAGACAAATGGCATCACTCCAAATGTCCCCCCTTCCTCCTTCTTCCCCCCACTTCATATATTGATCATGATGCCATATGGTCTGCAATATCCCTTTGGTTTGTTGGGGTCAGCTGTCCTGGCTCACAATCTCCCATGCATGCACAGTCTGTTCATGAGCATGGCAGTAGGAAAAGCAGAAAAGGCCTTGGCTCTGTGTAAGCCCTGCTCAGCAATACCAAAAACATCTCTATGTTATCAACCCTGTGTTCAGCACAAATCCAAAACACAGCCCCATACCAGCCTCTGTGAAGAAAGTTAACTCTACTCCAGCAAAAACCAGCACACATATCATAGGGATAAAAGTGAACTAATGCAGACATTTTCTTGGACACCGTATAGTATTACTTTTAATCACTTTCTATTTGAGATTATCATCTTGTATAGTGTTTATATTGTGTAGCATTGTGTTAGGAAGTGACAAACTGTTGTCTTCCATGACTTCCCCTAAGGCAGGGTTGTTTATACCAGGACTTCCTCCACTGACATTAAATCAGAACAAGTAATGTGGCACACTATCTGAGTGGAAATAGGTATTATAGCAGAATGTCATAGATGGGTTCTTTCTTTCCTTGGAGTTGTGTAGATGTTCAGAAATTACAAAATTTGCTACAGAATCTAGTGTTTCCATTTAAAAATAGTCATTTAAGGTTGGGTATTTGTCTTTAAAAAGAGCTTATTGAATATATATGAATATATATGGAATATTATTTTCACAGTTACAGGTATAAACATTTATTGTGCAAAGAATGAATAAGAAAGCATATTAGTATTAAGATAATCAGCTAATGTTTCTAAATCCACAGATTTCTCCAGTCAGATTTCTCCAGCTCTTAACTGGTCTTGGTCACAATATTTCATGCAAATGGCAGTACTATTATACTGATTCACCATTGATTTCTTGTAAAAATGAGTAAACTTTTGGTCTAGGATTTTTTTTTTTCCCAAGCAAGACATACTTATGTACAGTGATAAAGTTTTGACATATTTTGAATTACAGAAATGAGATTTATGACTAGATTTTCTAAATATTTAACCTAGTGTAAAGTCTTATTTTATGATTCATGTCTGCATGTATAGAATACATATAGATAGTGTCCTAATCTGCAGAGGCAGATATAAATAGCTGTTCTTGCTGTCACCGATTTCTGTGATGCTTGTAGTCACTTTGGGGTTCTTGATGCACATAATTTTTCACCAGTGTACCCTACATGCTTGCCTCAAGAGCTGCTCTAGTCCATCCCTGCACACTACACCAGCATGTCATACTTTCTAAGCTATGTGAAGCACCTCCTTTTGCCTCATTAAAATCCTTACAGAGTTTACTTGCTACTGCTTAACTAATTCTAAGGCAATTAATTTTCCATTATAATTCATTTTGCATGAGCTGTTGAGACACATCCCCTGTGAGGGGTTCCCATGTACTGGACATGGTGCCCCATGGCTGAAGAATCTGTAGAACTGCTTCTGCAGAGCTTGATTAGGGAGCAAACTGAGGGGAGGAGGGTGAGGAGTTAAAGCATTAGCTGCCATCAGCAGCTGAAGGGGAGGTATGTTGCTATGCTTTCACTAACTGGTACTGGTCAGCCTCTTTACTAGAGGTGAGCATGTAGAAAATCAAATAAATATGTCTGGCATCATAGACCTTCTTTTTCTGCTGCTCTGGCCTCCTTTGTATCTGACTATATCCTGTATTTCTAGTCTGTTGCTTTACTGTGTCCAAATTGTACAATTTGCCATAAATAAAGCAAATTTCCATGAATTGATAATTTGATGTCATTCAGCTTTGAAGTGGATCTACAGCAGGGCAGAGTTCAAAGTATTTCAAAGCTTTTTTTGACCCTTGTTTTCTATCATAAGCCCAAATTTTCAGTTATGTTGCTTGACAATTAATAAAAATTACCTAAATTTTTTAGCTAAATTACCACTGTTTTTCTGCAATTTCCATTTTTGATTTCAGCTTCTGATGCCAGTGTGAATTCTGCATTAATTTTCCAAAATGTGTTTTTTTGATCCACTTTGATCCGCTTAAGAGTGAATCATATATGTGTACACATGAAAGACTGAAGCTTCATCTGTATCTTGCTAAAACA
This sequence comes from Eulacestoma nigropectus, assembly GCA_013397775.1. Lineage (NCBI taxonomy): Eukaryota > Metazoa > Chordata > Aves > Passeriformes > Eulacestoma > Eulacestoma nigropectus. Next base: position 247,938 of record VZTE01003578.1, read on the forward strand.
ACTGGAATGGTCCAAGGCAAAGCAGACCACCAAAATTTATAAAGTACATGACAGCAAATTAAAAGATAAGTCCATCAAGGGATGTGACCGAGGAGCACATTTTCAGAGACATTCAGGCTAATATTGTCTTGATTATCTTTAGGAAAAACAGTCTGTGGAAAAAACCTCTTCCACTGCTGAGGATGTCTTCTTTTAACCCAATAAATCCTTATTAAAACATAACAAGGAATAGATACAAAATAAAAAGTCAGAAAAAAGCTGTCCTAGGGTAAATTTTACTTCTCTCCCTCCTTGTCCCCTGAGAATAAAGAAATGAACTAGACATTTTATAAAGTCTAAGAGGGATTTGGCTCTTGATTTTATAAGGAAGGTCTCAGCTGTTCTGGAGGTAGGTGAAAAATGCATAAAACCCATATGTGGTTATAGGCTTGGTAATAACTGCATCCTTGTTGAAATGCAGCAATGCTGCCACTCCATCAAATGTAAATTAATTTATCAGTAAAATAAGAATTTTAATAAAACAGGCTTCACAGGAGACAAAATGGATAAGAAATGAATAGGGGCTGCATTTGAAGCTTTACATTAAAATCACTGACACTCATCTTTCAACTGCTATTTATCACTTATAACAAAGGACTTGTGGAAATAAACTGTTTGGTACGATGTGTCATTTGCCAAATATGCCAAAAACAAGCGCATTTCAGAAATATGCCTGCCCTGGGTTTCAGCTGGTAAAGGTATGCTCTTCAATAGCACACAGGACACCATTCAATTGGCTTCTAAATATTTTCCTTTTGCCTCCGGGAACACCATACAAGATTTAGTGTTTGGAATTCAGAATAATTTTTATAATGAGACTGTTGCAGTCTACCAAATCGTTTGATGAACTCAGTGCATAAATTCCAAAGCACTTTCAGATAGATAAAGAAACTTCTATCTGAGGAAGGTCTAGGCTTTCTAAATCTAATTTGTATTATAGTTCTCGAACTGCATATTGTTAATTAATCTCAAGAACAAAGACTTGTGGCATAAATTGTTTGAGTTGCTTTAATATCTTACTTTAAAATGAACTCCTGAATTAAGAGTATGGAAACTATCAGAATCATCATTCAGCACATTGTGTTTATCACACAGCAGGCAACCATGAGACAAACTTTCTACAGAGAATTGTGAAACAAAATTGCTATAGTAGCATTTCCTAGTCTTTGCTTATTCTGAATTGACCCTATGATGTTGCTATCAACACACCTATGTTGTTGACGCTGTTTTTAAGAGCCTTTGCTGTTGCAGCTTTGGGTATTTTCATTTTTTATATAAAATTCTGTAAATATCTGTTCCCTTTTTTTAAAATTTCTTAATCTCTCAGCCGTTTAATGTCCTGTATCAGTGATCTCTACAACTGAATCCTGCTTTGTAAAGAGTGACATCTGGACTGCATTGTTTTCAGTAGCAGTTTGTACTGGTATAACTGTCCCCTTGAAAAAGGCGAGAGCACTGTCCTTTGCTGCTGCAGTAAGTCAGCACTGCTAGGTATTCTTCAGACAAAAATAAAGGTGATGTTGATGGTGAAGACGCCCTTTTTGCAAAGAGTTTATAAGGTTTGTAGTTGGACTGGGAGGTGGGGGGCTCTGGCATGAGCTTTGTACCTTCCTCCTCATCAGTTCTGTCTTTCTCATCTCTGTGGTCATTGCACAGGGGTATGCGCTTTCTCAAGCGAGAAAAGGATCAGATGAATACAGATGATTTCTCACTTAACCTTTAAAAATGTCTTTAGATTCAGAAGTCCACTAAATCTCTCAGCTTTCCTGGGATTCAGTCTCTGTCTTAATTTATTTCTGAGCTCTTTTAATTCTCTACCTGAGCTGTTGTTTATGGATACACTTCAAGATTCATCCTGAAAAGATACTTATCCTCCTCCCAGTCTTCAAATGGATTTGGTCATCTATACTATTTTTCCAAAGAATAATAATGGAATTTTACTTGATATAATGCCCTCCAAATATGTATTAGATGGAATTGTGGTTCAAAGAATGTCACAACTGCATCTCCTATCTTCTATATTTTTAAGCTTTTAAAAATACCTTTGATTTGTCTGGGGTTTATTTTCTGTGAAAAGAAAATTAAAGAGAGTAATCTGTTCTTTCCTAAAGCTTCCTAAATATCAAATTTTGAATATTTACATGTCTCAGAGTTTACATAAGTGTTCTTTCTAGGCTTTACATGACTTTACGACTTTCATAGTTTGCTGGAATGGAGATTTGTACATTTACTAAGTTTTTTGTAGTAAAGCTTTGCACCTTGTTCATTGTTCAGAATAGGCTTTTGTATATCCTTCTTGAAAAACCACGAGAATGAAGAAACAGACAGATTACTTAGTTTGTACAGTTTCTTTCTGCATAAATTAAAGCCAACTTCACCCATAGGTGACAGCAAACTCTTGGAAACTGAAAATGCAGTCAACCCAAAGTAAGCAATTAAGTATATAACAGTGACAGCAAAACTGCTCATGTGGAAATATGCAAAAAAATCTGTGGCTAAACAAATCTCAGAAAATCTATGATATGTTTTTGAGAACTGCAAAAGAGCTATCTAGCGTGGGTGAGAATCAGATGAAGAGAAAACCTTCAGTCTGAGGACATCTGAGGATTTCCCAGTAGCTTATGCTTGAACTTAACTCTGCTCTGGTAAGAAGCTGATTTTCTTCCCTAATGGACAGCTCTGCTTGGCATCTTTTATTGGAGAGAGCTGTAAGGTCTAATTGCTGCACCTGATTGTCAGCCAGAAGAACTATGGAATGTTATCAAATGCTCGCCACCTTTGCAGAATCAGAAGGGCCATATGTGTGATTACATGTCCATGCTCTGAAACTGGAAATCAAAAATGAACCAGTGAGTTAGCACACACATTTCTCTAGGAGCTGGTGGGAGCTGTAATCTGTGCTCTGAACAGGTGGGTCATTAGGACGTAAAAACCTTTGTCTGATCTCCTGCTTTGTGACCACGAATAGGTTATTCTTCAGTGCATTTTTAAGGAAAACAGGAGAATGAGACAGATAATTCTTTTGACTCTTGAGTTAGTAATTTATGTATTTATTTTTCTAGTAATTTGGTGAATTGTGTAGTTCTTTACCATTTCTGTTAAAACTTTACAATCAAGGATAAAAAACAAAGCCAAATCTTTCCTTTTTTGCTTTTCCTTTACAAACAGAGAGGAGGGCCTTGAGATGCTCTCATCCTATTGTTTATTATCAGCAAAATATTTCTTATGAAAATAGCAGCAAATGAAATATTTTTAGTCTGTTTTATTTCTTTCTCAACAATAATTCTAACTTGTGTTAGAATAATATTTTAACACATTAATACTGAAAGCTGGTAATTAGATTCAGTCTTTTGTAGTGTGATTTTCATTAATTACATGCTTACTTTAGCTGAGTTATTTTACACAATCAGTGATCTTCCAGACATAGAGGATTAAATAACTGCAGATGAGTTCCTGGAGAAAAAAAGCACGTTTTCAGGGCACACTTGCTGAACAAGCCCCTATTAAGAATGAGGTGTATCACCTCCTGAGCATGCATCTTCTTTCCATGGGCTGTAAAGTGAAGCCAACAGGACCAGGCTTTTTGATCCTTAAGTTAGGGAAGATGAATTGCTTTCCTTCTTGGGTCACTTACTGGCAAATATAAGAAACTGGTGCTGAAGTCTCTTCTCTACCAGGAGATTAGAGCTGAGACTTCCTAGCAGGGTTTGCACAGGCAAGGCTTTAGTTGGTTGGTTTTTTAAATTTTGTTTTATTTGGTGTTTGTTTTGTTTGTTTGTGTTTTTTTTTTTTTGATGTTGTTTTTAATAGCAAAGTAATTAACCATCCTTTGGTTAATTTCTTTGGTCAGAAAAAACCCTCAACCAAACGAAGAAAAGAATTGTCCACATGAATTTTTATCCTTTCCCCTGCTTCTTTTTAATAGTAAGGAGATGCTTAGAGGAGTCTGTGGTCAATTCTCACCCTTTGTTGCAGATTGTTCACAGGACCCTTGCAGCGATGCTGGGCTCTTTGGCTGCTTTAGCTGCCTTAGCTATTGTTGGGGAGGTAAGTTATCAAACTGTACGTGCTCCCTTTGTTTCTGGCTGTGGTGTCAGCTATCATAAATTTCCGTGTTTGCCCAGTTCTAATTAAGCACGTGGCAAAGCAGTGTTTTTTTTAGAAAGAGAGATGGTAGGACAGAAACTGGGGTGGGAGAATAGGTCAGACTAATGTATAGACAAGGAGAGTACAAAAGAGTCAGTTGATGCTTTTTTGTTCTGATTTGCAGGAAGCTGACTACAATCATTTTCAGCTTAATCCAGTGTTACTTTGACACTGTTATTTTCAGTAATGTTAGGCTACCAAGCAAACCTAAATGGAAATACATTGCTTTATACTACCCTAAATAATTACATCTCATTCTTGCATGTTCCAACCCTTTTGTTTCTCCTGCTGCTTACTCTTAGTTGATATATAGTGAAACCTCAGATTGATTTTCTTGGTTGTTCTCATAACCACATCGTTACTATGTTCTCTTAAATTCCCTCCTGTTTCTTCACAGGTGAAGTGGTATGTTTTTGTTCTCTTATCAAAAAGGAAACTGCAGTGTACCGTGTAATTTGGTTATCTTTTATTTCTGTAATGCTATGTAAGGAACAACTAGACCAACCAATAGCCTGATAATGACCCACTTAGGATGCTAGCAGTACTTTGAATTAGTAATAATAATAATAGTAATAATGCAGTAATAAAGAGTCCTTTTTATGTAGCTTGTAGGAGCACTACTTTCCATCACAGCTTATTTAAATGGTTCATCAATTAAGTGCAGTTTATAAGTCATAGCTAATCACAAGTTAGGTGTTTTGTGACCTTCACTAGTAATCGTATTTTTTGATTGCAGAGGCCAAGTATGGTCAAAGTGGTGGAGTGGATTGACTATGAGACACTGGCATTATTGTTTGGAATGGTAAATAAAACATCTTTTGCTCTAAATGTGCCAAAATAATCACATTCAATATAGAGATGTTTCATTTTAAAACATTTTGTTAATTGTACTTAGACAACTTATGACGAAAATTTCTGTCTTAAGGCATATACCAAAAAGGATGAGGATCATACCTCTGGAGGAGTCTTTTGAAAAGTCTTTTCTATTTTTTTTTTAAATCTGTGAAATCATATTGATAACATGCTAAAAACATCCTTGGGATTAATGAATGATAAGACCTCTTTAAGGGTCAAGTGTTATCACTCTCATTTATCTTTTTAATTTTGTTTATTCAAAACCTTCCTCAAACATGCTCTGCTGGAAAAGTGGTTTTCTTTGTCTTACTGCTATGTCTGAAGCTACAAAAATGCAAGCCAGAAATGGAGAAGTAATATCTGACGAGATTATAATAATATATTATTTTAATCATTTTGCCCCGAGCTATTTGTGGTAAAAAATGTTGTCTGAGTGCTATTAGACTCTAACACAAAATATACAATATACAGAGACAAAATTACAATTATCCGTTTCCATTCTGAGCTTTTCTTGCTTCCTGACACTGGTCCTTGCTCCCTGCATTCCCAACAGAAAAAGAAAGCAAAAAAAACTCTGTTGGGAGCAAAGATGGAAGGACAGGAGACCTCCCAGACGTGGGAAAATGCAAGCAATTCTTGAAGCCACTATCTTCTGTGCTCTGTAGAGCATTACTGCAGAGAACAAACATACTTACTGTTTTCTTCTTGATTAATGATAAAAGGGAGATATATTGAGTACTTAATGTGTAATGCCCACTTAGTCGCTACAAATAAAATTCAACCAGACTAGTATGACATTTACAGACTGCTTATGTTGAGAAGTATATCTCACCATATGATGCATTAACTAGAGATATGTGGCAGCTGTAGTGGATATTCTGATATAAGGGTGATTAGATTCTCAAAGCTGTGTCAGATAAGAAGTCCATTTGTCAGGATCACAAACTGCTTTGCTTTAGTTTTGAGTGATGATTCAATTACAAATATGTATCAGTTCCAAGTGATTATCTTTTTCTTCATCTTTTGGTAGATGGTTTTGGTGGCCATATTTTCAGAGACTGGATTCTTTGACTACTGTGCAGTAAAGGTAGGTTTATTCAGTACTTACGATTATTTCTAGATTTATCAAGTTAGTATTTGTTCAAATCTGTCACACCAAGCAATATCTTTAAAGAACCTTTCTAAGGTCAATGTATACTTATCACATTAGAAATGACAGTGGTCAGCTTGTAATACTGGAAAAATCCTTTGTGGATGAAAGGAAGACCTTAATGCAATTCTGTTTCTACAGGAGAATGTTAAAGGTCCCCAGTAGGGTGCACAAGCATTTGGACAGTATTAAGCTGAGTATTTCACTGACTTCCCCAGGATTGCAGTTGTGCTGTAGCTGAAATCCCTATTTATGCCTGGCAGTGGGACAGAAGAAATATGGGATCTATCGTTGACTTCATGACCACACAGGAAAAGAGGCCACAGACCTTTGCATATTAGCAGAACCAAAGATTACATGAAAAGTGTAATTCATAGAATCATAACCATAGAATTAGAGAAGGGTTTGGGTTGGAAGAAACCTTAATTATCTTGATCCAATCTCCCTGCCACGACCAAGGACACCTTCCACTAGAGCAGGTTTCTTAAAACACCAGCCAGCCTGCCCTTGAACACTTTCAGGGATGGGGCATCCACAGCTTCTCTGGGTAACCTACTATAGTCTCACCACCCTCACCGTAAAGAATTTCTCCCTTATATCTAATCTAAACCTACTCTCAGTTTAAAGCCATTCCCCCTTGTCCTATCACTACATGCCCTTGCCCAAAGATTTTCCCCCCAGCTCTCTTATTGTCCGCCTTTAGGTACTGAAAGGTGCTGTAAGGTGACCCCGGAGCCTTCTCTTCTCCAGACTGAATAACCAGGTCTCTTCCAGCCTGTTCTCATAGGAGAGGTGCTCTAGCCTTTTCATCATATTTGTGGCCCTCCTCTGGACTCACTCCAGCAGTGCTGGTCTGAGGATGGGAAACATGTCCCAGCTTGTGGAGGTGGTGGGAGGTCTGAACCACCTTAGTCCACCTGGGCGTGCAGGCAGAAGATGGGGGCTCAGCCCTTCTGCCACAGACCCCCTTAATGACTGGCAGCAGACAGTGATGTTTCTTGAGACTTGTTTCTTTGTTTACATGATGGGATTGTTTGCCCACTTCCATTAAATATTTTCTTGCCTAATTACTTAGTATTGGAGAGGGTGCTGTTGGAGTAATAGTAGAGGAATAGTAAATGCTCTGAGCTCACTGTTGCTTGACTTTAATCAAGTTGCTTTATCTATCAATTTTTGAAATCTAAGCTGGAGTGATCTAGTCCCCTAATTTTGCTTCTGTTTGTTTTTTCTAGGCTTATCGGTTCTCTCGAGGCAAGGTGTGGGCCATGATAACACTTCTGTGCCTTATTGCTGCAATTCTTTCTGCATTTTTGGACAATGTTACCACTATCCTGCTCTTTACTCCAGTAACCATAAGGTATTATATTGTTATGGTTTTGGACTTGGCCTTTTATAGCCAGCAATCAGTTGTAGACATGTGTGCAGAATACTTGTTTGGAGGTTTTTTAAAATAATTTAAATAGAAATCAGAACTTCAAATACTCCTATTGTAGTAGAATAAAAAGCACTTTCAGAGGGATGAGTTGCTTTTTGCCTTTGCATGAATATTCAGCACATATCTAAAACCTGTGAATACTGCCTTTGCAGCTAACTGTTCTGGTTTGTCTTCATATCTGAACTACAATAGCATATTGAACCAAATTCTCCCTAGTAGATGAAATTTTTTCCCTATGAAGCAGGCAGAATTTTTTAAATTAAAGTTGCCTTATCCTTTGCTGGCTAATATCTATATACAATTTTAGATAGTAATTTATGTTTTACTGAAGCTGTTATCCCTTCTAATATTAGTGACAAATAAATTTTAAAAAAAGTCCATATTTCATCTAACAGCTTTTTCTTAAATATGAGAATCTGAATTTTATTCCTGTTGGTGCTCATGTCATTGGGACAGCTACTGGTTAATTCCACAATTTGAGATTAGATATTTGGAACTTTGAGCAGACAACAGTGAATTTAATTACTTCAGATTTCTGTAAATTAATAACATGTGATTTGCAACTACATTTAATCAATGTGGGATTATAAATTACTGTCTAACCTGAATTTAACCTGTGTCTGGTCAGGCAAATCTGTTTAATCCAGTTCAATTTTGGAAAGATCTAGCGTGTTTTTAAAATGATCCTGAGAGATGTTATGCTTCTGGTCATTATCACATTAAAGTACACAAAATTCTATTAAGATGTGCCCCCTCTTTAAAATGCAGTGTAGAGCAGTAAAAACCAATTTTGCAAGTGAAATTTATTCTAGACTGGAAACAGCTGGTGAATGAAAGCTCCATTTGTCTTCTGTCCAATTATACTTTAAAGAGATGGCTTTGCCGTACCCTAATCAATAATTGCACCTCTAGCAGCAAGCAGTACTGGAACTATTAAACACCAAGTTTCTTTAGCTATGTTCCAGAATATTTTGGATAAATATAATTTGGGAATGGATTGAAATCGAGACGTCAATGTAGCATAAAAATCTTTTCACAGTCAGAGCTACTGTAACATTTATTCTGTTTTCAAAGAATCACAGAATAGCCCAGGTCGAAGGGACCCCGAAAGTCTGTCTGGTCCAACCTATCATGGGAAAGGAAGCCTAGATGAGATTATCTGGCACTCTCTTCAATCACATCTTGAAAACTTCCCTTGATGGGAACTCTACCACATCCCTGGGGAGGCTGTTCCAGTGGTTTTCACTATAAATTTTTTTTCTTACGTTGAGGTGAAATCTCTCCCTTGTACTTGTTGCCTCTTGTCTTCTCCGTGTGGATCCTTGTGAAGGGAGAGCCTCTGTCTTTGTAGACACCTTTAAGTAATCGACTTTTGTACTAAATGTATAGTAAGTCCTTTAGTTTTATACTAAATGAACCTGTAACACTGAAGAAGGGAAAACTCAGTATGTGGGAAACATTTGTATTTGAATCACTATCAAAACTAAAATAAAATTTTATCTCACCTACTAAAACCAAGTAATTACCTACTTCAAAAAGCTTCATGCTGGGGGTCATTTTTTTTAAAAATCTTACTGCCATTGTCTACAGCTCCACTGTGTTTCACTGTGCAGTCTCCATTGCCATGGAGATAAAGCTTGCAGAAAATCGCAGTGACTCAATGAACATAAGGGTTTATATTTCCTGTAATAAGGAAAACAACATGATACTTGTTTCACTCTGCATTTTGTAGTAAGCTGCTAAAAAAGGAATAACTACCCCTTTTTAGCTGTAGCTTATTTTCAAGATCCTTTGTTATTGGGAACTGGAAAAGGCTAATAGTTGTACACACGAGGAATTATATAACTCAGGCTAAGTAAACTGAGGAATTGTGACCCTGCCGTATAGCTAACACATTCTGATGGTTTTATACTTTGGGCTTAGCCTTTTCTGAGTTCTCTTTTCAAGATATCACTAGGCCCATCAAAAAGAAAGAATTACTAAAGAAAAGTTTAGATTATATTTTGAAATACTGGGAGATCAAGCAGCAATGGAGATAAAATTACAAGTACAACTGTGGTCTTGTACCACAGTTGATACATTTGGACCAGTTATACCTACAAAGTACCCTTAAACTGAATGATTTCATGCTGCTGGGGAAATAGTGTATTTTTGCACAGTTATTATTTTCCAGAGTTTTTATGTGCTAAGATATATGCCATCTGACAGTGTTTTTTCTGAGTTTTAAATTGACACTCTTGGTGATAGCGTAAGTGAACCACGTTAAGCTTCTTTTGCAATACACTCTTTTCTCTTTGAAATATAGGTTTTAATAACATAGACTTAGGCTGAACAGTGAAGCTCAACCCTTCCTTCAGGGAAATGTGTGAGAGCACTGCAGTGAGAGCAGTACTGAGAAAGCATTCTTCCTGTACACTCTTCCCCCCATCTACTATGAGGTAGAGGGTACAATAATTTAAGTGTGGCCTCCATCTTTACATTCTGGAGCAATCTTTTGATAAGTTGTGAGGAGGAAAGCAGTTGTTTCTTACTCCAAAATGCCTAGGTGTGACTTTAACTTTCAGTCTGTATTACCACAGCCCAACTTTGAAGTCAAACATGTACTTCAGAAAAGAATGGATTATGTGGGCATGTGCGTAAATGTAATTTGTGAGTTGGAGTAATCTGTGTGAAGATTACTCTGTGTAAGTGGGCTCTGAGTTCAAACGGATCATGAGGTTACTGAGTCAACCCCAGTGTTTGTCAGAGCATATCAAGGTGCTTCTTATTAAAGAAGCATTTTACTTTTCCTTATCAAAGCAGCATCCTACTAAAGAAGCATTAAATATATTTAGGCTGCTAAAAACATTTTGAGATTTTTTTAACCATAAGGAATGTGTATTTTTTACTCTTGTTTCATTACAAATAGAAATACTCATGATCAAGCTTTAGAAAAGGAGGAAAACAGGAACAGAATAAACTGGATAAACCTAGCCTGAAGCTGAAGTCTCTAATAGATGATTCATGGCTAATAGGCAGCCTTGCACAATCCTCTACCACTACTTCCCATAAGAAAGTTAATCACTGTTGCTGAATGCAGAGCCTGTGCTTGACCAGAATAGCTTTCCACAGGTCAATGCAGCTTAAAGACCATGGTTTCAGAAGCTGTATCATGCTGAAAATTTGAAATACTATTTTCTGTGTAGTCCAACTCTTGTAATAGTTGACTACTTTTAGTGAAATGCTTTTAAAAAATGCATCAGTTTTGTAGTCATTATTAACAGCATTTTAAATGTAAAAAAAATCGATAAATTTTCATTTATATTGTTATAATTATTGTAGCACAGTAAATGCTTCAACAATATAGACAAATTATGTTTAAAATCCTCCCATTTGTCTGTGAAATGACTGCATTTTGTAATTTTTGTGCATTTTAAGATTTAAGGTAATTTATGCATGGGGTAAGAAGTTAATTTCATTATCTTTACACTACAGGCTCTGTGAAGTACTTAATCTTGATCCTAGGCATGTCCTGATTGCGGAAGTAATCTTCACAAATATTGGGGGAGCTGCCACTGCTGTTGGGGATCCTCCAAATGTGATTATTGTTTCAAAGCAGGAGCTGAGGAAGAGGGTATGTACTGCAGTCTGTTTGGCTACTAAAATTAAGTAGTGGTGTTGACTTATGCAATGTTGATCTTTCTTCCCCCAGACAGCCATATAAACAGAACATAATCTGTTTTTTTTTGCCATGCTATTTCTTTCTTAGTAGGATGATCAGACAGAAGACATCTTTTGGGGACAAAATAGTGATGAAGAATAGACTTTTTGATCTGGACTGAGAATACCGGTTTCCTATTTTTGTTGTTGGTGAAGATTTCCTTATCAATGGCAAAGTGAGAAAAGAAGCAGAACAAGGAAGGGCTGCAGACAGGGCAACAAGTGGGAAAATAACTGTAAATAATTGTAATGGACATATCTATAAGGACAGCAGGCACGTACTTTCTGGTGTTATAAACTTTGGTCAGGTGTTATAAACTCCCCCCCAAAAATGAATAATTCTAAAGAAATTTAGTGCTAATTGAGCTAGTGGGAAAATAATTGTGCAAGTGGGTGAGGGAATTGTAGTATAAAATCCTAAGTTTATTTTTTTTCTTAATTTGGAGTCACTTATTTAGAATAAAAGAAAAATATGAAAATGAAGATGAAAATCCATCCATTTTTTTCAGTATAGGTTAAATATGAGACAACTCTCAAAAGTTAAATATGAGACAATTTGGCATTTTAGAGAGTGGTTGCATTACCCCTGCAGAGCCATAACACACATGAGGCACTTTATCCTTCAACCACAGCCCAAGGGGACGTGGCGTGTGAGAGGAGGTGGGTGCTTCTCCTGTGCAGCTCAGGCTGCAGCTGGCTCCCACCTCCTGACAATGTTTTGCTGTCTCCAGGCTGCAGTGACAGCTCCAAGCTTCCAACACTTGGCTCTTCTATTGTTTGCTGGGTGTTTGGTGCTGAAGGGAAAGCTGTGGTGGCGGGTGCTGGGTGGGACTGCAGGACACAAGACACCTGCCAGCAGGAGCATCCCAGTCCCACCATTTCCTCCCACTCACATGGGCCTCTCTGTCCTGTGGACTGGCTGTGGCACTGCTGGTGGGTGTTTGCAGCCCTCAGCATCTGCATGGAGCTGGTGTTTGCTGAGTGTTCTGTGCTTTCAGCTATCCCTGCTACCCCTGAACACGAAGACATCAAGTCTCCCTTCCACCTCTGGCACTGTCTCCCATCCTCTTTTCCTGGTGGGCTGTGGGACAGCGAGGAGACAGTCTGCTCAGGATGCACAGGGAAGCCCCTCCTGGGATGGGGCAGATCTTCCCTTCTCCTCACCCTGCATCACCACCAACAAGCAGCACCATGGAAGGGGCAGTTATGTAATGGGCATATCTATAAGGACAGCAGGCACGTACTTTCTGTTTTGGTCAGGTGTTATAAACTCCCCCCCAAAAATGAATAATTCTAAAGAAATTTAGTGCTAATTGAGCTAGTGGGAAAATAATTGTGCAAGTGGGTGAGGGAATTGTAGTATAAAATCCTAAGTTTATTTTTTTTCTTAATTTGGAGTCACTTATTTAGAATAAAAGAAAAATATGAAAATGAAGATGAAAATCCATCCATTTTTTTCAGTATAGGTTAAATATGAGACAACTCTCAAAAGTTAAGTATGAGACAATTTGGCATTTTAGAGAGTGGTTGCATTACCCCTGCAGAGCCATAACACACATGAGGCACTTTATCCTTCAACCACAGCCCAAGGGGACGTGGCGTGTGAGAGGAGGTGGGTGCTTCTCCTGTGCAGCTCAGGCTGCAGCTGGCTCCCACCTCCTGACAATGTTTTGCTGTCTCCAGGCTGCAGTGACAGCTCCAAGCTTCCAACACTTGGCTCTTCTATTGTTTGCTGGGTGTTTGGTGCTGAAGGGAAAGCTGTGGTGGCGGGTGCTGGGTGGGACTGCAGGACACAAGACACCTGCCAGCAGGAGCATCCCAGTCCCACCATTTCCTCCCACTCACATGGGCCTCTCTGTCCTGTGGACTGGCTGTGGCACTGCTGGTGGGTGTTTGCAGCCCTCAGCATCTGCATGGAGCTGGTGTTTGCTGAGTGTTCTGTGCTTTCAGCTATCCCTGCTACCCCTGAACACGAAGACATCAAGTCTCCCTTCCACCTCTGGCACTGTCTCCCATCCTCTTTTCCTGGTGGGCTGTGGGACAGCGAGGAGACAGTCTGCTCAGGATGCACAGGGAAGCCCCTCCTGGGATGGGGCAGATCTTCCCTTCTCCTCACCCTGCATCACCACCAACAAGCAGCACCATGGAAGGGGCAGTTATGTAATGGGCATATCTATAAGGACAGCAGGCACGTACTTTCTGTTTTGGTCAGGTGTTATAAACTCCCCCCCAAAAATGAATAATTCTAAAGAAATTTAGTGCTAATTGAGCTAGTGGGAAAATAATTGTGCAAGTGGGTGAGGGAATTGTAGTATAAAATCCTAGGTTTATTTTTTTTCTTAATTTGGAGTCACTTATGTTTCTATTGCTCTATGAAAGAAAGATCTCTTCTAATTAACTGAATGCACTCAAATTAATTAAGCACTGTCCAGGTTTGAAAATGTCTCTGAAAGTCCATAGTGTTTAATAAACTGAATGTTTACCATCAAAATATTTGAAATGTGCTGCAATTGGCTAGTTTGGATGGTGACTTTGAAGACTGTAGTATTTATTTTTAGCTGAGAATCTGATACCTAAGTTTTACATTTTAAATATAAAATCTGTGCAACTATTTAAAACTTCTGATCTAAAAAAGAGTAATTAACACCTGCCATGCAGGTCATTTTCCTAAATACTCAAGAACTCATCATCTCTATAGAACCTTTAGAAGTGGCTATAAGCATGGGAAATAATTAAGCAATCACAATTGAAACAATGTTACATTTTTCTTGTTTGAGATATTGATATTTTTAGGAGGACTCAGATGTATAAATACCCTAGCAAATGCGACACTATAGAAAATTCCGTATCTGAAACAAGCACAAAAATCTTTCCAGATGTTTTCAATCTGGATTATTTTCAGATCTTTTGTTGCATCACAGAAATAAGAACATAATGAAATAGATTAGGTTCAACACAGGGCCATAGAATTTGCGCTGCTTCTTTTCTATATTCTCAATTGTTATATCTTTGTATATAAATAAAAGAGGGTCAAAGACCTATCCCTGGCCCTGAGGCAGAATGTCATGGTCTGGGGTATGTCCTCACTGCTTAGGGCTCACCCCTTCTAAAGGAGATTTGCCTGGGAGAGTGCTGGCAGGAGTAACTGGATAAAGCCGAGAAAGAGAGGGCAGAGAGGGAGCTGGACCATCTGGCCTCTTACAGTCTGAGCTGTTGAACTAATAGCTGGATTCCTAATTTTGTCCACCCACTCCAGAATGCTCTCTTTTGATCAGAAGGAGAAATATAGACATCGCTGTCTTGTTTCTGAAACTATTAGTAAAGGATGCTGTGAAGAAGGGTTATATGAGCAACCACAACTCTCTGTCTAAAATGCATGGGGAGGCATTTACTACTACATTAGTACCAAGTAAAATTTATTTTATTCCCCCCCTTTTTTTTTTTTGAACTGTTTCAGAGGTAAAAGTTCTTGAAGGCATTAATGACATTTTAGAAACAGTCCTTCATGCAGTATATTTTATGGTTTCTATTATGATGTTTTCTACAGAAAAATACTTTTCACCTTTTTTTAGCATTATAGTAATGTTTTTGGACATTCTAAGAAGTCTAGGATTTTTTTCCACTTGATATTGTTGTTGAAATTCTCCTTTCCATTCTCTTGCACTTGCTTCTCAGTGTTATTTTTGCACAGTAAGTACAGGAGTACTTGGACAACTGCACCTGCGGGAAGTTGAATAGTGAATTGCACTATGTAGATGATGGTCTGCTGCCTCCCTGGGGCCC